>CAWVNZ010001467.1:57500-63572 GCA_963930735.1 Dioctria linearis
ATGATTCACAGTTCGATCATTTATTGATCAGTCAACGTTTTTGAACACAATAACGGAACGATCATTTTAAATGTTTAAATCTTTTTGCTTCCGCTTTGTCGAATTGATATGAATATGTGCTCTATATACCTACATATATGAATAGAGGCTATGCGCAATGTGTAATTTTTCAGTGATCATAAATGAATCATTAAAGATCAATCGATCAGCACAAAGAATTGAGAAATTTTTGTTCTTTGTCCTTCAATTTTTCCTTTTATCTAGATGGTACTGCAAATCGTACCTTGCCTCACAGTTATTATGGGTTGAGGTGGTAGACTCAAAGGTGATGATCACGTGGTGTTCACGCGTTTCCACGTGTCTAGGGTTATCGGTGTGGCGGGAATTGGGGTACTATTTGCTGGTGTATGATATGTGACTGCTGGTGTTTGCTGTAAGGTTGTTTATTTGTGTGTTGGTGGGAGGTGGACGGTGTGTTAGTGGGAGGTGCACGGTGTGTTTGTGTGTTAGTGAGAGAGGAGGAATGGATTAGTGTGTTGGTGGGAAGTGGATTGCTTGTAAGGGGATTAGTGGGATGTGGGTGGGAGATTGGTGTGTTAGCGGGGAATGAGGAATCGATTAGTCTGTTAGTGGGAAGTGAATGGGATATTAGTGCGTTAGTCGGAAAGGAGGAATGGATTAATGTTTAAGTGGGAAGTGGGTGATCTGTGGTCAGGGTGTGAAATCGCGGTGTGTGAGCGTTGGGTGTAAGATGGTTGGAATGTATGTTAGTGTTTGGTGTGTGTTTGATTTTAAATGTGTTGGTACTTGGTGTCGGTGTGGTTATAGGTGTATTGGGCTTTGTGGTATTTGTGACTATTTTCGTTAAGTTTGTTAATTCTAGCAGGCTGGCTATTAGGGGATAGCTGGTACTTATGCGGCCAAGGACGTGCTTGTGGACTGTACGTGGAGCGTTTGCGAAATATCCTGGTCTCTGCTCCCCGAGATCAGCTGATTTGTGAGTAAATTTCCGTTGGAGCTAGGTAGACCGATGTTCGTGCTGTTTCTGTCGCTCCCGGAGAGCTGCTGTATTTTGGTTTGCTGCGACTTCGAGTGAGGTGAACCTCGCGATAACTGAACTGTTTCAGGAGGTCTTACTATATTCTTTCCCGACTCGATCGGTACCAGACGGATATTAATAACTCTGTTAGTAGGACGCCCTTCAATCAGGTCGAATTCTACCTGATTTCCACGAGCTAATTCCGTTTCCGGATTTGCAATGGGGTTCTAAACATTCACGAAGTGGAAGACGACATCTACTTGAGTTTCATCACTTACGATAAAACTATACCTTTGTCGCAAGTCGCACCGGCGAAAATGCAAAAAGTTCTGATGCGAGCTATATGCATCAATGAAAACTGTAGTCCGACATGCACTTGTGCGCCCGTCTTGAAATATTAATTTTAAGAGGGCGCGAATAATTTTGATAATTGTATGTAAGTATATACAATTAGATTGGATTAAGTAAGTAATGTACGTATGTACAGTGTACATACGGAAAAAAAAGTAAGAAGACACTGTATGTAGGTAAGTGTTCACACGGTGTGAGTGGAATGTGTGTCTGATAACAAAATGCGATTTATACCAAATTAAATTTTTTTGCAGGATGGAAATTCATTCTAAATTTTAAATCAAACTTTGAATGGATGAATTTTAATTAATTTATATATATATATCTAGGTCTGGAAAGACCGTCTAATGTAGGTTAACCCAGAAGGGGTTAGTAAGAAGTCATCTACTCATTACAGCTAGAGATGTGTTATACTAGGGTCGTGTCCTTTTAAGTTTCTATCAGCCACCACGTATTACGCAAATAATGAATAGCGATAGGAAAGTTGAAACCTTCTAACGAAGGCTAACTCAGAAGAAATTAGTGGAAAGTCATCTCCTCATTTAAGGCAGAGATGGGTTCTACTAGGATCGTGTCCTTTAAAATTTCTATCAGCCGCCACGTATTACGGAAATAATGAAGCGAGATAGGAAAGTTGAAGCCTTCTAACGGAGGCTAACTCAGGAGGAATTAGTGAGAAAGAATCTGCTCATTTAAGGCAGAAGCAGGTTAAACAAGGATCGTGTCCTTATACATTTTTCATTAGCAACCACAGGTTGTAGAAATAATGAAGGAGAGATAGGAAAATTAAAACCTTCTAAGGAAGGCTAACTCAGAAGGAGTTTGTGAAAAAAAATCTGTTCCTTTAAGGCAGAGGTAGGTTAAACAGGGATCGTGTCCTTGTAAATTTTTCATTATCCACCACGGATTGTAGAAAGAATGAAGGAGAGATGGGAAAATTAAAACCTTTTAAGTAAGCCTAACTCAGAAGGAGTTAGTGCAGAAAAATCTGCTCATTTAAGGCAGGGACAGGTTAAACAAGAATCGTGTGCTTATAAATTTTTCATTACGCACCACGCTTGTGTGTGTGTGTGTGTGTGTGTGTGTGTGTGTGTGTGTGTGTGTGTGTGTATGTGTATGTGTGTGTGTGTGTGTGTGTGTGTGTGTGTGTGTGTGTGTGTGTGTGTGTGTGTGTGTGTGTGTGTGTGTGTGTGTGTGTGTGTGTGTGTGTGTGTGTGTGTGTGTGTGTGTGTGTGTGTGTGTGTGTGTGTGTGTGTGTGTGTGTGTGTGTGTGTGTGTGTGTGTGTGTGTGTGTGTGTGTGTGTGTGTGTGTGTGTGTGTGTGTGTGTGTGTGTGTGTGTGTGTGTGTGTGTGTGTGTGTGTGTGTGTGTGTGTGTGTGTGTGTGTGTGTGTGTGTGTGTGTGTGTGTGTGTGTGTGTGTGTGTGTGTGTGTGTGTGTGTGTGTGTGTGTGTGTGTGTGTGTGTGTGTGTGTGTGTGTGTGTGTGTGTGTGTGTGTGTGTGTGTGTGTGTGTGTGTGTGTGTGTGTGTGTGTGTGTGTGTGTGTGTGTGTGTGTGTGTGTGTGTGTGTGTGTGTGTGTGTGTGTGTGTGTGTGTGTGTGTGTGTGTGTGTGTGTGTGTGTGTGTGTGTGTGTGTGTGTGTGTGTGTGTGTGTGTGTGTGTGTGTGTGTGTGTGTGTGTGTGTGTGTGTGTGTGTGTGTGTGTGTGTGTGTGTGTGTGTGTGTGTGTGTGTGTGTGTGTGTGTGTGTGTGTGTGTGTGTGTGTGTGTGTGTGTGTGTGTGTGTGTGTGTGTGTGTGTGTGTGTGTGTGTGTGTGTGTGTGTGTGTGTGTGTGTGTGTGTGTGTGTGTGTGTGTGTGTGTGTGTGTGTGTGTGTGTGTGTGTGTGTGTGTGTGTGTGTGTGTGTGTGTGTGTGTGTGTGTGTGCGTGTGTGTGTGTGTGTGTGTGTGTGTGTGTGTGTGTGTGTGTGTGTGTGAATATCCCTCAATTTGTTTACTTTACTCCGGTGCGATTTTATTTACATTATTCGGAATTTCATTATCGGCCTGAAGACGGACATATCCAAGTCAACATACCTACCTACATTGGTTGTTGTAGTATCCTCCTAAAAGGAAACTTCAAGATGATGTCACATTTCCAGTACAAAAGCGACTTCAGCCTCCCATCCACTCCCCTCCCCCTCCCCAGAACCCACAGTGATCCACCAAAATAGTTGGAACTTTCCGGACACTTTTTGTATGGAAAAAGTGGTCTGGTAGTTCCGGACACTTTTTGTATGGAAAAAGTGGTCTGGTAGCCCCATAGCTACACTACTTCGTCCAAATATACTACGCACGCCTGAGGTGGAATTCCATGAAGGATGATTTCCATAAGCCTCTGAAATGTTGCAGGGGCATTGGTTAGTCCAAAAGCATAACTGAAAACTACCGTATCCACTTTCTTTTCGCGGTCTTCTTCTCCCACTTCTACTTGCCAGTAGCCCGACTGTTGGTCTAGTGTCGAAAATCAAGTAGAGCCGGCTAGTGCATAAAGAGTCACATCGATACGCGGCAGCGGATATGAATCCTTTTTGGTGACCTCGTTTCCCGGCCTGTAGTCGACGCAAAATCTAGTCGAGCCATCCTTTTTCTTCACCAGCACGACTGGAGAATTCCAACGGCTACTGGATGGATTGATAACGCCTTGGGTTTTCATATCATGTACTAGATTTTACGCTTCCTGGCGTTTGGCTAGTGGAAGCCGCCTTGGCGGCTGTTCAATTGGTTTGTCGCCTACATCGATCTGATGCCGCATTATTGTGGTTCGGCCGAGGTCGTTTTTTGTTCGCGCAAAGAAATGTTGATGTTCCATGAGTAGATTTTCCAGTATTATTATCTGTTAGTTATTCAGGTGCACAGTTGTGGGTACCAGCAATGGGTATAATTCGGGCGTAAACTATTCAAGTTAGGTGGTATTTCCTCGGACAAACTGACAATGTCTGCAGTCACTTCAACATATGCTAAAGAGGTGTTAGCTTTGAGCTCGATTGGGTTTTCCATGATGTTAGTTATCCGAACAGTTTCACTTCCATTATGCGAAAGGCAGACCGCCGGTTTCATCCAGAGAGAAGGGGCAACATTATTTGGAGATAGAAAAACCTTTTCTTGTTCACCGACCATCGGATTTAAAAGTGCTTCGAAGAAGGTTGATTCAGCTGGTAATGTACAATCCTGTATGGTTCTGACAAAAAGGTCGCTGCTTTCATCCATTACTGCCACGATCTCGTGGGCAATCTGAATAAAGCATTTCTCTAAGTTAATTGAACAATGGCGACCCGCAAGAAAATCCATTCCAATAGTGCATTCGTCGAAGAAATCTGTTACGTAGAAGGTATGTGTGATGGAAAAACTGCTGATAGCTATGCGCAACTCAACGATTCCATTTACGATGCTAGTTTCTCCTGGGACATTCCGAATTTGCGTATATGAGGATTTGAGACGAGAATGGTTTGGCAAACGGGCAAAAAATTTTCTGTTAAGTATGGAATGCGTAGCTCCGGTCTCCACAATCATGTGGCATGTAGCATCAATGCGGGGGAATAACCAAAAGATGATAGTCGCTTTGTAATGTATTCAACAATAATAATTATTATTGTTGCTGCCGCTTTTGGATGATTCACAGTTCGATCATTTATTGATCAGTCAACGTTTTTGAACACAATAACGGAACGATCATTTTAAATGTTTAAATCTTTTTGCTTCCGCTTTGTCGAATTGATATGAATATGTGCTCTATATACCTACATATATGAATAGAGGCTATGCGCAATGTGTAATTTTTCAGTGATCATAAATGAATCATTAAAGATCAATCGATCAGCACAAAGAATTGAGAAATTTTTGTTCTTTGTCCTTCAATTTTTCCTTTTATCTAGATGGTACTGCAAATCGTACCTTGCCTCACAGTTATTATGGGTTGAGGTGGTAGACTCAAAGGTGATGATCACGTGGTGTTCACGCGTTTCCACGTGTCTAGGGTTATCGGTGTGGCGGGAATTGGGGTACTATTTGCTGGTGTATGATATGTGACTGCTGGTGTTTGCTGTAAGGTTGTTTATTTGTGTGTTGGTGGGAGGTGGACGGTGTGTTAGTGGGAGGTGCACGGTGTGTTTGTGTGTTAGTGAGAGAGGAGGAATGGATTAGTGTGTTGGTGGGAAGTGGATTGCTTGTAAGGGGATTAGTGGGATGTGGGTGGGAGATTGGTGTGTTAGCGGGGAATGAGGAATCGATTAGCCTGTTAGTGGGAAGTGAATGGGATATTAGTGCGTTAGTCGGAAAGGAGGAATGGATTAATGTTTAAGTGGGAAGTGGGTGATCTGTGGTCAGGGTGTGAAATCGCGGTGTGTGAGCGTTGGGTGTAAGATGGTTGGAATGTATGTTAGTGTTTGGTGTGTGTTTGATTTTAAATGTGTTGGTACTTGGTGTCGGTGTGGTTATAGGTGTATTGGGCTTTGTGGTATTTGTGACTATTTTCGTTAAGTTTGTTAATTCTAGCAGGCTGGCTATTAGGGGATAGCTGGTACTTATGCGGCCAAGGACGTGCTTGTGGACTGTACGTGGAGCGTTTGCGAAATATCCTGGTCTCTGCTCCCCGAGATCAGCTGATTTGTGAGTAAATTTCCGTTGGAGCTAGGTAGACCGATGTTCG
>CAWVNZ010001468.1:0-117159 GCA_963930735.1 Dioctria linearis
TATTTTTTGAAAAATTTACTATAGAAGAGGCCATCCCTGGCGTATTTAAAATTTGCGACAGTAAAAAATTAATTTTTGAAAATTTACTATAGAAAAGGCCATCCCTGGCGTAGTTAAAATTTGCGACAGTAAAAAATTAATTTGTGAAAAATTTACTATAGAAAAGGCAATCCCCTGGCGCATTTAAAACTTGCGACAGTAAAAAATTATTTTTTGAAAAATTTACTATAGAAAAGGCAATCCCTGGCGTAATTAAAATTTGCGACAGTAAAAAATTAATTTTTGAAAAATTTACTATAGAAGGGGCAATCCCTGGCGTATTTAAAATTTGCCACAGTAAAAAATTAATTTTTGAAAAATTTACTATAGAAAAGGCAATCCCTGGCGCCATTAAAATTTGCGACAGTCAAAAAGTATTTTTTGAAAAATTTACTGTAGGAAAGGCAGTCCCTGGCGTATTTAAAATTTGCGACAGTAAAAAATTTATTTTTGAAAAAATTACTATAGAAGAGGCAATCCCTGGCGTATTTAAAATTTGCGACAGTAAAAAATTATTTTTTGAAAAATTTACTATAGAAAAGGCAATCCCTGGCGTAATTAAAATTTGCGAGAGTGAAATATTAATTTTTGAAAAATTTACTATAGAAGAGGCAATCCCTGGCGTATTTAAAATTTGCGACAGTAGAAAATTAAATTTTGAAAAATTTACTATAGAAGAGGCAATCCCTGGCGTATTTAAAATTTGCGACAGTAAAAAATTATTTTTTGCAAAATTTACTATCGAAAAGGCAATCCCTGGCGTAATTAAAATTTGCGACAGTAAAAAAGTAGTTTTTGAAAAATTTACTATAGAAAAGGCAATCCCTGGCGTATTTAAAATTTGCGACAGTAAAAAATTACTTTTTGAAAAATTTACTATACAAAAGGCAATCCCTGGCGCAATTAAAATTTGCGACAGTAAAAAATTAGTTTTTGAAAAATTTACTATAGAAAAGGCAATCCCTGGCGTATTTAAAATTTGCGACAGTAAAAAATTATTTCTTGAAAAATTTACTATAGAAAAGGCAATCCCTGGCGCAGTTAAAATTTTCGACATTAAAAAATTATTTTTTGCAAAATTTACTATAGAAAAGGCAACCCCTGGCGTAATTAAAATTTGCGACAGCAAAAAATTAGTTTTTGAAAAATTTACTATAGAAAAGGCAATCCCTGGCGTATCTAAAATTTGCGACAGTAAAAAATTATTTTTGAAAAATTTACTATAGAAAAGGCAATCCCTGGCGCAATTAAAATTTGCGACAGTAGAAAATTATTTTTTGAAAAATTTACTGTAGAAAAGGCAATCCCTCTCGCAACTAAAATTTGCGACAGTAGAAAATTATTTTTTGAAAAATTTAATATAGAGAAGGCAGTCCCTGGCGCAATTAAAATTTGCGACAATAAAAAATTATTTTTTGAAAAATTTACTGTAGAAAAGGCAATCCCTGGCGCAATTAAAATTTGCGACATTAAAAAATTATTTTTTGAAAAATTTACTACAGAAAAGTCAATCCCTGGCGCAATTAAAATTTGCGACAGTAGAAAATTATTTTTTGAAAAATTTACTGTAGAAAAGACAATCCCTGGCGCAATTAAAATTTGCGACAGTAGAAAATTATTTTTTGAAAAATTTACTATAGAAAATGCAATCCCTGGCGCAATTAAAATTTGCGACAGTAAAAAATTATTTTTTGAAAAATTTACTGTAGAAAAGGCAATCCCTGGCGCAATTAAAATTTGCGACAGTAAAAAATTATTTTTTGAAAAATTTTCTATAGAAAAGGCAATCCCTGGCGGATTTAAAATTTTCGACAGTAAAAAATTATTTTTTGAAAAATTTACTATAGAAAAGGCAATCCCTGGCGTATTTAAAATTTGCGACAGTAAAAAATTATTTTTTGAAAAATTTAATATAGCAAAGGCAAACCCTGGCGCAATTAAAATTTGCGACACTAAAAAATTATTTTTTGCAAAATTTACTATAGAAAAGGCAATCCCTGGCACAATTAAAATTTGCGACAGTAAAAAATTATTGTTTGAAAAATTTACTATAGAAAAGGCAATCCCTGCCGTAATTAAAATTTGCCACAGTAGAAAATTATTTTTTGAAAAATTTTCTGTAGAAAAGGCAATCCCTGGCGCAGTTAAAATTTGCGACAGCAGAAAATTATTTTTTGAAAAATTTACTATAGAAAAGGCAATCCCTGGCGAAAATAAAATTTGCGACATTAAAAAATTAATTTGTGAAAAATTTACTATAGTAAAGGCAATCCCTGGCGCAATTAAAACTTGCGACAGTAAAAAATTATTTTTTGAAAAATTTACAATAGAAAAGGCAATCCCTGGCGTAATTAAAATTTGCGACAGTAAAAAATTAATTTTTGAAAAATTTACTATAGAAGAGGCAATCCCTGGCGTATTTAAAATTTGCGACAGTAAAAAAGTAATTTTTGAAAAATTTACTGTAGAAAAGGCAATCCCTGGCGTATTTAAAATTTGCGACAGTAAAAAATTAATTTGTGGAAAATTTACTATAGAAAAGGCAATCCCTGGCGCAATTAAAACTTGCGACAGTAAAAAATAATTTTTTGAAATATTTACTATAGAAAAGGCAATCCCTGGCGTATTTAAAATTTGCGACAGTAAAAAATTAATTTTTAAAAAATTTACTATAGAAGAGGCAACCCCTGGCGTATTTAAAATTTGCGACATTAAAAAATTATTTTTTGAATAATTTACTATAGAAAAGGCAATCCCTGGCGTAATTAAAATTTGTGACAGTAAAAAATTATTTTTTGAAATATTTACTATAGAAAAGGCAATTTCTGGCGTAATTAAAATTTGCGACAGTAAAAAATTAATTTTTGAAAAATTTACTATAGAAGAGGCAATCCCTGGCGCATTAAAAATTTGCGACAGTAAAAAATTATTTTTTGAAAAATTTACTGTAGAAAAGGCAATCCCTGGCGTATTTAAAATTTGCGACATTGAAAAAGTAATTTGTGAAAAATTTACTATAGAAAAGGCAATCCCTGGCGCAATTAAAACTTGCGACAGTAAAAAATTATTTTTTGAAAAATTTACTATAGAAGTGGCAATCCATGGCGTATTTAAAATTTGTGACAGTAAAAAATTATTTTTTGAATAATTTACTATAGAAAAGGCAATCCCTGGCGTAATTAAAATTTGCGAGAGTAAAAAATTATTTTTTGAAAAATTTACTATAGAAAAGGCAATCCCTGGCGTAATTAAAATTTGCGACAGTAAAAAATTAATTTTTGAAAAATTTACTATAGAAGAGGCAATCCCTGGCGTATTTAAAATTTGCGACAGTAAAAAATTATTTTTTGAAAAATTTACTGTAGAAAGGGCAATCCCTGGCGTATTTAAAATTTGCGACAGTAAAAAATTAATTTGTGAAAAATTTACTATAGAAAAGGCAATCCCTGGCGCAATTAAAATTTGCGACTGTAGAAAATTATTTTTTGAAAAATTTACTGTAGAAAAGGCAATCCCTGGCGCAATTAAAATTTGCGACAGTAGAAAATTATTTTTTGAAAAATGTACTATAGAAAAGGCAATCCCTGGCGTAATTAAAATTTGCGACAGTAGAAAATTATTTTTTGAAAAATTTACTGTAGAAAAGGCAATCCCTGGCGCAGTTAAAATTTGCGACAGTAGAAAATTATTTTTTGAAAAATTTACTACAGAAAAGGCAATCCCTGGCGTAATTAAAATTTGCGACAGTTAAAAATTAATTTGTGAAAAATTTACTATAGAAAAGGCAATCCCTGGCGCAATTAAAACTTGTGACAGTAAAAAATTATTTTTTGAAAAATTTACAATAGAAAAGGCAATCCCTGGCGTAATTAAAATTTGCGACAGTAAAAAATTAATTTTTTGCAAAATTTACTATAGAAAAGGCAATCCCTGGCGCAATTAAAACTTGTGAGAGTAAAAAATTATTTTTTGAATAATTTACAATAGAAAAGGCAATCCCTGGCGTAATTAAAATTTGCGACAGTAAAAAATTAATTTTTTGCAAAATTTATTATAGAAAAGGCAATCCCTGGCGTAATTAAAATTTGCGACAGTAAAAAATTATTTTTTGAAAAATTTACTGTAGAAAAGGCAATCCCTGGCGTAATTAAAATTTGCGACAGTAAAAAATTATTTTTTGAAAATTTTACTGTAGAAAAGGCAATCCCTGGCGTAATTAAAATTGGCGACAGTAAAAAATTAATTTTTGAAAAATTTACTATAGAAGAGGCAATCCCTGGCGTATTTAAAATTTGCGACAGTAGAAAATTAAATTTTGAAAAATTTACCATAGAAAAGGAAATCCCTGGCGTATTTAAAATTTGCGACAGTAGAAAATTATTTTTTGAAAAAATTACTGTAGAAAATGCAATCTTTGGCGCAATTAAAATTTGCGACAGTTGAAAATTATTTTTTGAAAAAATTACTACAGAAAAGGCAATCCCTGGTGCAATTAAAATTTGCGACAGTAGAAAATTATTTTTTGAAAAATTTACTGTACAAAAGGCAATCCCTGGCGCAATTAAAATTTGCGACAGTAGAAAATTATTTTTTGAATAATTTAATATAGAAAAGGCAATCCCTGGCGCAATTAAAATTTGCGACAGTAGAAAATTATTTTTTGAAAAATTTACTGTAGGAAAGGCAATCCCTGGCGTATTTAAAATTTGCGACAGTAAAAGATTATTTTTGAAAAATTTACTATAGGAGAGGCAACCCCTGGCGTATTTAAAATTTGCGACTGTAAAAAATTATTTTTTGAATAATTTACTATAGAAAAGGCAATACCTGGCGTAATTAAAATTTGCGACAGTAAAAAATTATTTTTTGAAATATTTACTATAGAAAAGGCAATCCCTGGCGTAATTAAAATTTGCGACAGTAAAAAATTAATTTTTGAAAAATTTACTATAGAAGAGTCAATCCCTGGCGCATTTAAAATTTGCGACAGTAAAAAATTATTGTTTGAAAAATTTACTGTACAAAAGGCAATCCCTGGCTTATTTAAAATTTGCGACAGTAAAAAATTAATTTGTGAAAAATTTACTATAGAAAAGGCAATCCCTGGCGCAATTAAAACTTGCGACAGTAAAAAATTATTTTTTGAAAAATTTACTATAGAAAAGGCAATCCCTGGCGTAATTAAAATTTGCGACAGTAAAAAATTAATTTTTGAAAAATTTACTATAGAAGAGGCAATCCCTGGCGTATTTAAAATTTGCCACAGTAAACAATTAATTTTTGAAAAATTTACTATTGAAAAGGCAATCCCTGGCGCAATTAAAATTTGCGACAGTAAAAAATTAATTTTTGAAAAATTTACTATAGAAGAGGCAATCCCTGGCGCATTTAAAATTTGCGTCAGTAAAAAATTATTTTTTGAAAAATTTACTGTAGAAAAGGCAATCCCTGGCGTATTTAAAATTTGCGACAGTAAAAAATTAATTTGTGAAAAATTTAATATAGAAAAGGCAATCCCTGGCGTATTTAAAATTTGCGACAGTAAAAAATTAATTTGTGAAAAATTTACTATAGAAAAGGCAATCCCTGGCGCAATTAAAACTTGCGACAGTAAAAAATTATTTTTTTGAAAAATTTACTATAGAAAAGGCAATCCCTGGCGTAATTAAAATTTGCGACAGTAAAAAATTAATTTTTGAAAAATTTACTATAGAAGAGGCAATCCCTGGCGTATTTAAAATTTGCGACAGTAGAAAATTAAATTTTGAAAAATTTACCATAGAAAAGGAAATCCCTGGCGTATTTAAAATTTGCGACAGTAGAAAATTATTTTTTGAAAAAATTACTGTAGAAAATGCAATCTTTGGCGCAATTAAAATTTGCGACAGTTGAAAATTATTTTTTGAAAAAATTACTACAGAAAAGCAATCCCTGGTGCAATTAAAATTTGCGACAGTAGAAAATTATTTTTTGAAAAATTTACTGTAGAAAAGGCAATTCCTGGCGCAATTAAAATTTGCGACAGTAGAAAATTATTTTTTGAATAATTTAATATAGAAAAGGCAATCCCTGGCGCAATTAAAATTTGCGACAGTAGAAAATTATTTTTTGAAAAATTTACTGTAGGAAAGGCAATCCCTGGCGTATTTAAAATTTGCGACAGTAAAAGATTATTTTTGAAAAATTTACTATAGGAGAGGCAACCCCTGGCGTATTTAAAATTTGCGACTGTAAAAAATTATTTTTTGAATAATTTACTATAGAAAAGGCAATACCTGGCGTAATTAAAATTTGCGACAGTAAAAAATTATTTTTTGAAATATTTACTATAGAAAAGGCAATCCCTGGCGTAATTAAAATTTGCGACAGTAAAAAATTAATTTTTGAAAAATTTACTATAGAAGAGTCAATCCCTGGCGCATTTAAAATTTGCGACAGTAAAAAATTATTGTTTGAAAAATTTACTGTACAAAAGGCAATCCCTGGCGTATTTAAAATTTGCGACAGTAAAAAATTAATTTGTGAAAAATTTACTATAGAAAAGGCAATCCCTGGCGCAATTAAAACTTGCGACAGTAAAAAATTATTTTTTGAAAAATTTACTATAGAAAAGGCAATCCCTGGCGTAATTAAAATTTGCGACAGTAAAAAATTAATTTCTGAAAAATTTACTATAGAAGAGGCAATCCCTGGCGTATTTAAAATTTGCCACAGTAAAAAATTAATTTTTGAAAAATTTACTATTGAAAAGGCAATCCCTGGCGCAATTAAAATTTGCGACAGTAAAAAATTAATTTTTGAAAAATTTACTATAGAAGAGGCAATCCCTGGCGCATTTAAAATTTGCGTCAGTAAAAAATTATTTTTTGAAAAATTTACTGTAGAAAAGGCAATCCCTGGCGTATTTAAAATTTGCGACAGTAAAAAATTAATTTGTGAAAAATTTAATATAGAAAAGGCAATCCCTGGCGTATTTAAAATTTGCGACAGTAAAAAATTAATTTGTGAAAAATTTACTATAGAAAAGGCAATCCCTGGCGCAATTAAAACTTGCGACAGTAAAAAATTATTTTTTTGAAAAATTTACTATAGAAAAGGCAATCCCTGGCGTAATTAAAATTTGCGACAGTAAAAAATTAATTTTTGAAAAATTTACTATAGAAGAGGCAATCCCTGGCGTATTTAAAATTTGCGACAGTAGAAAATTAAATTTTGAAAAATTTACCATAGAAAAGGAAATCCCTGGCGTATTTAAAATTTGCGACAGTAGAAAATTATTTTTTGAAAAAATTACTGTAGAAAATGCAATCTTTGGCGCAATTAAAATTTGCGACAGTTGAAAATTATTTTTTGAAAAAATTACTACAGAAAAGGCAATCCCTGGTGCAATTAAAATTTGCGACAGTAGAAAATTATTTTTTGAAAAATTTACTGTAGAAAAGGCAATCCCTGGCGCAATTAAAATTTGCGACAGTAGAAAATTATTTTTTGAATAATTTAATACAGAAAAGGCAATCCCTGGCGCAATTAAAATTTGCGACAGTAGAAAATTATTTTTTGAAAAATTTACTGTAGGAAAGGCAATCCCTGGCGTATTTAAAATTTGCGACAGTAAAAGATTATTTTTGAAAAATTTACTATAGGAGAGGCAACCCCTGGCGTATTTAAAATTTGCGACTGTAAAAAATTATTTTTTGAATAATTTACTATAGAAAAGGCAATACCTGGCGTAATTAAAATTTGCGACAGTAAAAAATTATTTTTTGAAATATTTACTATAGAAAAGGCAATCCCTGGCGTAATTAAAATTTGCGACAGTAAAAAATTAATTTTTGAAAAATTTACTATAGAAGAGTCAATCCCTGGCGCATTTAAAATTTGCGACAGTAAAAAATTATTGTTTGAAAAATTTACTGTACAAAAGGCAATCCCTGGCGTATTTAAAATTTGCGACAGTAAAAAATTAATTTGTGAAAAATTTACTATAGAAAAGGCAATCCCTGGCGCAATTAAAACTTGCGACAGTAAAAAATTATTTTTTGAAAAATTTTCTATAGAAAAGGCAATCCCTGGCGTAATTAAAATTTGCGACAGTAAAAAATTAATTTTTGAAAAATTTACTATAGAAGAGGCAATCCCTGGCGTATTTAAAATTTGCCACAGTAAAAAATTAATTTTTGAAAAATTTACTATTGAAAAGGCAATCCCTGGCGCAATTAAAATTTGCGACAGTAAAAAATTAATTTTTGAAAAATTTACTATAGAAGAGGCAATCCCTGGCGCATTTAAAATTTGCGTCAGTAAAAAATTATTTTTTGAAAAATTTACTGTAGAAAAGGCAATCCCTGGCGTATTTAAAATTTGCGACAGTAAAAAATTAATTTGTGAAAAATTTAATATAGAAAAGGCAATCCCTGGCGTATTTAAAATTTGCGACAGTAAAAAATTAATTTGTGAAAAATTTACTATAGAAAAGGCAATCCCTGGCGCAATTAAAACTTGCGACAGTAAAAAATTATTTTTTTGAAAAATTTACTATAGAAAAGGCAATCCCCGGCGTAATTAAAATTTGCGACAGTAAAAAATTAATTTTTGAAAAATTTACTATAGAAGAGGCAATCCCTGGCGTATTTAAAATTTGCGACAGTAGAAAATTAAATTTTGAAAAATTTACGACAGTAGAAAATTATTTTTTGAAAAATTTACTATAGAGAAGGCAATAAAAAATTATTTTTTGAAAAATTTACTGTAGCAAAGGCAATCCCTGGCGCAATTAAAATTTGCGACAGTAAAAAATTATTTTTTGAAAATTTACTATAGAAAAGGCAATCCCTGGCGCAATTAAAATTTGCGACTGTAGAAAATTATTTTTTGAAAAATTTACTGTAGAAAAGGCAATCCCTGGCGCAATTAAAATTTGCGACAGTAGAAAATTATTTTTTGAAAAATGTACTATAGAAAAGGCAATCCCTGGCGCAATTAAAATTTGCGTCAGTAAAAAATTATTTTTTGAAAAATTTACTGTAGAAATGGCAATCCCTGGCGCAATTAAAATTTGCGACAGTAAAAAATTATTTTTTGAAAAATTTACTATAGAAAAGGCAATCCCTGGCGGATTTAAAATTTTCGACAGTAAAAAATTATTTTTTGAAAAATTTACTATAGAAAAGGCAATCCCTGGCGTATTAAAAATTTGCGACGGTAAAAAATTATTTTTTGAGAAATTTACTAGAGAAAAGGCAATCCCTGGCGCAATTAAAATTTGCGACAGTAAAAAATTATTTTTTGCAAAATTTACTATAGAAAAGGCAATCCCTGGCACAACTAAAATTTGCGATAGCAAAAATTATTGTTTGAAAAATTTACTATAGAAAAGGCAATCCCTGGCATAATTAAAATTTGCGACAGTAGAAAATTATTTTTTGAAAAATTTACTGTAGAAAAGGCAATCCCTGGCGCAGTTAAAATTTCCGACAGTAGAAAATTATTTTTTGAAAAATTTACTATAGAAAAGGCAATCCCTGGCGTAATTAAAATTTGCGACAGTTAAAAATTAATTTGTGAAAAATTTACTATAGAAAAGGCAATCCCTGGCGCAATTAAAACTTGTGACAGTAAAAAATTATTTTTTGAAAAATTTACAATAGAAAAGGCAATCCCTGGCGTAATTAAAATTTGCGACAGTAAAAAATTAATTTTTTGCAAAATTTATTATAGAAAAGGTAATCCCTGGCGTAATTAAAATTTGCGACAGTAAAAAATTATTTTTTGAAAAATTTACTGTAGAAAAGGCAATCCCTGGCGTAATTAAAATTTGCGACAGTAAAAAATTATTTTTTGAAAATTTTACTGTAGAAAAGGCAATCCCTGGCGTAATTAAAATTGGCGACAGTAAAAAATTAATTTTTGAAAAATTTACTATAGAAGAGGCAATCCCTGGCGTATTTAAAATTTGCGACAGTAGAAAATTAAAGTTTGAAAAATTTACTATAGAAAAGGAAATCCCTGGCGTATTTAAAATTTGCGACAGTAGAAAATTATTTTTTGAAAAAATTAATGTAGAAAATGCAATCTTTGGCGCAATTAAAATTTGCGACAGTTGAAAATTATTTTTTGAAAAAATTACTACAGAAAAGGCAATCCCTGGTGCAATTAAAATTTGCGACAGCAGAAAATTATTTTTTGAAAAATTTACTGTAGAAAAGGCAATCCCTGGCGCAATTAAAATTTGCGATAGTAGAAAATTATTTTTTGAATAATTTAATATAGAAAAGGCAATCCCTGGCGCAATTAAAATTTGCGACAGTAGAAAATTATTTTTTGAAAAATTTACTGTAGGAAAGGCAATCCCTGGCGTATTTAAAATTTGCGACAGTAAAAGATTAATTTTTGAAAAATTTACTATAGAAGAGGCAATCCCTGGCGCAATTAAAATTTGCGACAGTAGAAAATTATTTTTTGAATAATTTAATATAGAAAGGCAATCCCTGGCGCAATTAAAATTTGCGACAGTAGAAAATTATTTTTTGAAAAATTTACTGTAGGAAAGGCAATCCCTGGCGTATTTAAAATTTGCGACAGTAAAAGATTAATTTTTGAAAAATTTACTATAGAAGAGGCAACCCCTGGCGTATTTAAAATTTGCGACTGTAAAAAATTATTTTTTGAATAATTTACTATAGAAAAGGCAATACTTGGCGTAATTAAAATTTGCGACAGTAAAAAATTATTTTTTGAAATATTTACTATAGAAAAGGCAATCCCTGGCGTAATTAAAATTTGCGACAGTAAAAAATTAATTTTTGAAAAATTTACTATAGAAGAGTCAATCCCTGGCGCATTTAAAATTTGCGACAGTAAAAAATTATTGTTTGAAAAATTTACTGTACAAAATGCAATCCCTGGCGTATTTAAAATTTGCGACAGTAAAAAATTAATTTTTGAAAAATTTACTATAGAAGAGGCAATCCCTGGCGTATTTAAAATTTGCGACAGTAAAAAATTAATTTTTGAATAACTTACTATAGAAAAGGCAATCCCTGGCGTAATTAAAATTTGCGACAGTAAAAAATTATTTTTTTAAATATTTACTATAGAAAAGGCAATCCCTGGCGTAATTAAAATTTGCGACAGTAAAAAATTAATTTTTGAAAAATTTACTATAGAAGAGGCAATCCCTGGCGTATTTAAAATTTGCGACAGTAAAAAATTATTTTTTGAAAAATTTACTGTAGAAAAGGCAATCCCTGGCTTATTTAAAATTTGCGACAGTAAAAAATTAATTTGTGAAAAATTTACTACAGAAAAGGCAATCCCTGGCGCAATTAAAACTTGCGACAGTAAAAAATTATTTTTTGAAAAATTTACTATAGAAAAGGCAATCCCTGGCGTAATTAAAATTTGCGACAGTAAAAAATTAATTTTTGAAAAATTTACTATAGAAGAGGCAATCCCTGGCGTATTTAAAATTTTGCGACAGTAGAAAATTAAATTCTGAAAAAATTACTATAGAAAAGGCAATCCCTGGCGCAATTAAAATTTGCGACAGTAGAAAATTATTTTTTGAAAAAATTACTGTAGAAAATGCAATCTTTGGCGCAATTAAAATTTGCGACAGTTGAAAATTATTTTTTGAAAAAATTACTACAGAAAAGCAATCCCTGGTGCAATTAAAATTTGCGACAGTAGAAAATTATTTTTTGAAAAATTTACTGTAGAAAAGGCAATTCCTGGCGCAATTAAAATTTGCGACAGTAGAAAATTATTTTTTGAATAATTTAATATAGAAAAGGCAATCCCTGGCGCAATTAAAATTTGCGACAGTAGAAAATTATTTTTTGAAAAATTTACTGTAGGAAAGGCAATCCCTGGCGTATTTAAAATTTGCGACAGTAAAAGATTATTTTTGAAAAATTTACTATAGGAGAGGCAACCCCTGGCGTATTTAAAATTTGCGACTGTAAAAAATTATTTTTTGAATAATTTACTATAGAAAAGGCAATACCTGGCGTAATTAAAATTTGCGACAGTAAAAAATTATTTTTTGAAATATTTACTATAGAAAAGGCAATCCCTGGCGTAATTAAAATTTGCGACAGTAAAAAATTAATTTTTGAAAAATTTACTATAGAAGAGTCAATCCCTGGCGCATTTAAAATTTGCGACAGTAAAAAATTATTGTTTGAAAAATTTACTGTACAAAAGGCAATCCCTGGCGTATTTAAAATTTGCGACAGTAAAAAATTAATTTGTGAAAAATTTACTATAGAAAAGGCAATCCCTGGCGCAATTAAAACTTGCGACAGTAAAAAATTATTTTTTGAAAAATATACTATAGAAAAGGCAATCCCTGGCGTAATTAAAATTTGCGACAGTAAAAAATTAATTTCTGAAAAATTTACTATAGAAGAGGCAATCCCTGGCGTATTTAAAATTTGCCACAGTAAAAAATTAATTTTTGAAAAATTTACTATTGAAAAGGCAATCCCTGGCGCAATTAAAATTTGCGACAGTAAAAAATTAATTTTTGAAAAATTTACTATAGAAGAGGCAATCCCTGGCGCATTTAAAATTTGCGTCAGTAAAAAATTATTTTTTGAAAAATTTACTGTAGAAAAGGCAATCCCTGGCGTATTTAAAATTTGCGACAGTAAAAAATTAATTTGTGAAAAATTTAATATAGAAAAGGCAATCCCTGGCGTATTTAAAATTTGCGACAGTAAAAAATTAATTTGTGAAAAATTTACTATAGAAAAGGCAATCCCTGGCGCAATTAAAACTTGCGACAGTAAAAAATTATTTTTTTGAAAAATTTACTATAGAAAAGGCAATCCCTGGCGTAATTAAAATTTGCGACAGTAAAAAATTAATTTTTGAAAAATTTACTATAGAAGAGGCAATCCCTGGCGTATTTAAAATTTGCGACAGTAGAAAATTAAATTTTGAAAAATTTACCATAGAAAAGGAAATCCCTGGCGTATTTAAAATTTGCGACAGTAGAAAATTATTTTTTGAAAAAATTACTGTAGAAAATGCAATCTTTGGCGCAATTAAAATTTGCGACAGTTGAAAATTATTTTTTGAAAAAATTACTACAGAAAAGGCAATCCCTGGTGCAATTAAAATTTGCGACAGTAGAAAATTATTTTTTGAAAAATTTACTGTAGAAAAGGCAATCCCTGGCGCAATTAAAATTTGCGACAGTAGAAAATTATTTTTTGAATAATTTAATACAGAAAAGGCAATCCCTGGCGCAATTAAAATTTGCGACAGTAGAAAATTATTTTTTGAAAAATTTACTGTAGGAAAGGCAATCCCTGGCGTATTTAAAATTTGCGACAGTAAAAGATTATTTTTGAAAAATTTACTATAGGAGAGGCAACCCCTGGCGTATTTAAAATTTGCGACTGTAAAAAATTATTTTTTGAATAATTTACTATAGAAAAGGCAATACCTGGCGTAATTAAAATTTGCGACAGTAAAAAATTATTTTTTGAAATATTTACTATAGAAAAGGCAATCCCTGGCGTAATTAAAATTTGCGACAGTAAAAAATTAATTTTTGAAAAATTTACTATAGAAGAGTCAATCCCTGGCGCATTTAAAATTTGCGACAGTAAAAAATTATTGTTTGAAAAATTTACTGTACAAAAGGCAATCCCTGGCGTATTTAAAATTTGCGACAGTAAAAAATTAATTTGTGAAAAATTTACTATAGAAAAGGCAATCCCTGGCGCAATTAAAACTTGCGACAGTAAAAAATTATTTTTTGAAAAATTTTCTATAGAAAAGGCAATCCCTGGCGTAATTAAAATTTGCGACAGTAAAAAATTAATTTTTGAAAAATTTACTATAGAAGAGGCAATCCCTGGCGTATTTAAAATTTGCCACAGTAAAAAATTAATTTTTGAAAAATTTACTATTGAAAAGGCAATCCCTGGCGCAATTAAAATTTGCGACAGTAAAAAATTAATTTTTGAAAAATTTACTATAGAAGAGGCAATCCCTGGCGCATTTAAAATTTGCGTCAGTAAAAAATTATTTTTTGAAAAATTTACTGTAGAAAAGGCAATCCCTGGCGTATTTAAAATTTGCGACAGTAAAAAATTAATTTGTGAAAAATTTAATATAGAAAAGGCAATCCCTGGCGTATTTAAAATTTGCGACAGTAAAAAATTAATTTGTGAAAAATTTACTATAGAAAAGGCAATCCCTGGCGCAATTAAAACTTGCGACAGTAAAAAATTATTTTTTTGAAAAATTTACTATAGAAAAGGCAATCCCCGGCGTAATTAAAATTTGCGACAGTAAAAAATTAATTTTTGAAAAATTTACTATAGAAGAGGCAATCCCTGGCGTATTTAAAATTTGCGACAGTAGAAAATTAAATTTTGAAAAATTTACGACAGTAGAAAATTATTTTTTGAAAAATTTACTATAGAGAAGGCAATAAAAAATTATTTTTTGAAAAATTTACTGTAGCAAAGGCAATCCCTGGCGCAATTAAAATTTGCGACAGTAAAAAATTATTTTTTGAAAATTTACTATAGAAAAGGCAATCCCTGGCGCAATTAAAATTTGCGACTGTAGAAAATTATTTTTTGAAAAATTTACTGTAGAAAAGGCAATCCCTGGCGCAATTAAAATTTGCGACAGTAGAAAATTATTTTTTGAAAAATGTACTATAGAAAAGGCAATCCCTGGCGCAATTAAAATTTGCGTCAGTAAAAAATTATTTTTTGAAAAATTTACTGTAGAAATGGCAATCCCTGGCGCAATTAAAATTTGCGACAGTAAAAAATTATTTTTTGAAAAATTTACTATAGAAAAGGCAATCCCTGGCGGATTTAAAATTTTCGACAGTAAAAAATTATTTTTTGAAAAATTTACTATAGAAAAGGCAATCCCTGGCGTATTAAAAATTTGCGACGGTAAAAAATTATTTTTTGAGAAATTTACTAGAGAAAAGGCAATCCCTGGCGCAATTAAAATTTGCGACAGTAAAAAATTATTTTTTGCAAAATTTACTATAGAAAAGGCAATCCCTGGCACAACTAAAATTTGCGATAGCAAAAATTATTGTTTGAAAAATTTACTATAGAAAAGGCAATCCCTGGCATAATTAAAATTTGCGACAGTAGAAAATTATTTTTTGAAAAATTTACTGTAGAAAAGGCAATCCCTGGCGCAGTTAAAATTTCCGACAGTAGAAAATTATTTTTTGAAAAATTTACTATAGAAAAGGCAATTCCTGGCGTAATTAAAATTTGCGACAGTTAAAAATTAATTTGTGAAAAATTTACTATAGAAAAGGCAATCCCTGGCGCAATTAAAACTTGTGACAGTAAAAAATTATTTTTTGAAAAATTTACAATAGAAAAGGCAATCCCTGGCGTAATTAAAATTTGCGACAGTAAAAAATTAATTTTTTGCAAAATTTATTATAGAAAAGGTAATCCCTGGCGTAATTAAAATTTGCGACAGTAAAAAATTATTTTTTGAAAAATTTACTGTAGAAAAGGCAATCCCTGGCGTAATTAAAATTTGCGACAGTAAAAAATTATTTTTTGAAAATTTTACTGTAGAAAAGGCAATCCCTGGCGTAATTAAAATTGGCGACAGTAAAAAATTAATTTTTGAAAAATTTACTATAGAAGAGGCAATCCCTGGCGTATTTAAAATTTGCGACAGTAGAAAATTAAAGTTTGAAAAATTTACTATAGAAAAGGAAATCCCTGGCGTATTTAAAATTTGCGACAGTAGAAAATTATTTTTTGAAAAAATTAATGTAGAAAATGCAATCTTTGGCGCAATTAAAATTTGCGACAGTTGAAAATTATTTTTTGAAAAAATTACTACAGAAAAGGCAATCCCTGGTGCAATTAAAATTTGCGACAGCAGAAAATTATTTTTTGAAAAATTTACTGTAGAAAAGGCAATCCCTGGCGCAATTAAAATTTGCGATAGTAGAAAATTATTTTTTGAATAATTTAATATAGAAAAGGCAATCCCTGGCGCAATTAAAATTTGCGACAGTAGAAAATTATTTTTTGAAAAATTTACTGTAGGAAAGGCAATCCCTGGCGTATTTAAAATTTGCGACAGTAAAAGATTAATTTTTGAAAAATTTACTATAGAAGAGGCAATCCCTGGCGCAATTAAAATTTGCGACAGTAGAAAATTATTTTTTGAATAATTTAATATAGAAAGGCAATCCCTGGCGCAATTAAAATTTGCGACAGTAGAAAATTATTTTTTGAAAAATTTACTGTAGGAAAGGCAATCCCTGGCGTATTTAAAATTTGCGACAGTAAAAGATTAATTTTTGAAAAATTTACTATAGAAGAGGCAACCCCTGGCGTATTTAAAATTTGCGACTGTAAAAAATTATTTTTTGAATAATTTACTATAGAAAAGGCAATACTTGGCGTAATTAAAATTTGCGACAGTAAAAAATTATTTTTTGAAATATTTACTATAGAAAAGGCAATCCCTGGCGTAATTAAAATTTGCGACAGTAAAAAATTAATTTTTGAAAAATTTACTATAGAAGAGTCAATCCCTGGCGCATTTAAAATTTGCGACAGTAAAAAAATTATTGTTTGAAAAATTTACTGTACAAAATGCAATCCCTGGCGTATTTAAAATTTGCGACAGTAAAAAATTAATTTTTGAAAAATTTACTATAGAAGAGGCAATCCCTGGCGTATTTAAAATTTGCGACAGTAAAAAATTAATTTTTGAATAACTTACTATAGAAAAGGCAATCCCTGGCGTAATTAAAATTTGCGACAGTAAAAAATTATTTTTTTAAATATTTACTATAGAAAAGGCAATCCCTGGCGTAATTAAAATTTGCGACAGTAAAAAATTAATTTTTGAAAAATTTACTATAGAAGAGGCAATCCCTGGCGTATTTAAAATTTGCGACAGTAAAAAATTATTTTTTGAAAAATTTACTGTAGAAAAGGCAATCCCTGGCTTATTTAAAATTTGCGACAGTAAAAAATTAATTTGTGAAAAATTTACTACAGAAAAGGCAATCCCTGGCGCAATTAAAACTTGCGACAGTAAAAAATTATTTTTTGAAAAATTTACTATAGAAAAGGCAATCCCTGGCGTAATTAAAATTTGCGACAGTAAAAAATTAATTTTTGAAAAATTTACTATAGAAGAGGCAATCCCTGGCGTATTTAAAATTTTGCGACAGTAGAAAATTAAATTCTGAAAAAATTACTATAGAAAAGGCAATCCCTGGCGCAATTAAAATTTGCGACAGTAGAAAATTATTTTTTGAAAAATTTACTATGGAAAAAGCAATCCCTGGCGTAATTAAAATTTGTGACAGTAAAAACTTATTTTTTGAAAAATTTATTATAGAAAAGGCAATCCCTGGCGCAATTAAAATTTGCGACAGTAAAAAATTATTTTTTGAAAAATTTACTGTAGAAAAGGCAATCCCTGGCGCAATTAAAATTTGCGACAGTAGAAAATTATTTTTTGAATAATTTAATATAGAAAAGGCAATCCCTGGCGTAATTAAAATTTGCGACAATTAAAAATTAATTTGTGAAAAATTTACTATAGAAAAGGCAATCCCTGGCGCAATTAAAACTTGTGACAGTAAAAAATTAATTTTTGAAAAATTTACAATAGAAAAGGCAATCCCTGGCGTAATTAAAATTTGCGACAGTAAAAAATTAATTTTTTGCAAAATTTACTATAGAAAAGGCAATTCCTGGCGTAATTAAAATTTGCGACAGTAAAAAATTATTTTTTGAAAAATTTACTGTAGAAAAGGCAATCCCTGGCGTAATTAAAATTTGCGACAGTAAAAAATTATTTTTTGAAAAATTTACTATAGAAAAGGAAATCCCTGGCGTATTTAAATTTGCGACAGTAGAAAATTATTTTTTGAAAAAATTACTGTAGAAAATGCAATCTTTGCGCAATTAAAATTTGCGACAGTTGAAAATTATTTTTTGAAAAAATTACTACAGAAAAGGCAATCCCTGGTGCAATTAAAATTTGCGACAGTAGAAAATTATTTTTTGAAAAATTTACTGTAGAAAAGGCAATCCCTGGCGCAATTAAAATTTGCGACAGTAGAAAATTATTTTTTGAATAATTTAATATAGAAAAGGCATTCCCTGGCGCAATTAAAATTTGCGACAGTAGGAAATTATTTTTTGAAAAATTTACTGTAGGAAAGGCAATCCCTGGCGTATTTAAAATTTGCGACAGTAAAAGATTAATTTTTGAAAAATTTACTATAGAAGAGGCAACCCCTGGCGTAAATAAAATTTGCGACTGTAAAAAATTATTTTTTGAATAATTTACTATAGAAAAGGCAATACCTGGCGTAATTAAAATTTGCGACAGTAAAAAATTATTTTTTGAAATATGTACTATAGAAAAGGCAATCCCTGGCGTAATTAAAATTTGCGACAGTAAAAAATTAATTTTTGAAAAATTTACTATAGAAGAGTCAATCCCTGGCGCATTTAAAATTTGCGACAGTAAAAAATTATTGTTTGAAAAATTTACTGTAGAAAAGGCAATCCCTGGCGTATTTAAAATTGGCGACAGTAAAAAATTAATTTGTGAAAAATTTACCATAGAAAAGGCAATCCCTGGCGCAATTAAAACTTGCGACAGTAAAAAATTATTATTTGAAAAATTTACTATAGAAAAGGCAATCCCTGGCGTAATTAAAATTTGCGACAGTAAAAAATTAATTTTTGAAAAATTTACTATAGAAGAGGCAGTCCCGGGCGCAATTAAAATTTGCGACAATAAAAAATAATTTTTTGAAAAATTTACTGTAGAAATGGCAATCCCTGGCGCAATTAAAATTTCCGACAGTAAAAAATTATTTTTTGAAAAATTTACTATAGAAAAGGCAATCCCTGGCGGATTTAAAATTTTCGACAGTAAAAAATTATTTTTTGAAAAATTTACTATAGAAAAGGCAATCCCTGGCGTATTAAAAATTTGCGACGGTAAAAAATTATTTTTTGAGAAATTTACTATAGAAAAGGCAATCCCTGGCGCAATTAAAATTTGCGACAGTAACAAATTATTTTTTGCAAAATTTACTATAGAAAAGGCAATCCCTGGAAGAATTAAAATTTGCGATAGCAAAAATTATTGTTTGAAAAATTTAATATAGAAAAGGCAATCCCTGGCGTAGTTAAAATTTGCGACAGTAGAAAATTATTTTTTGAAAAATTTACTGTAGAAAAGGCAATCCCTGGCGCAGTTAAAATTTGCGACAGTAGAAAATTATTTTTTGAAAAATTTACTATAGAAAAGGCAATCCCTGGCGTAATTAAAATTTGCGACAGTTAAAAATTAATTTGTGAAAAATTTACTATAGAAAAGGCAATCCGTGGCGCAATTAAAACTTGTGACAGTAAAAAATTATTTTTTGAAAAATTTACAATAGAAAAGGCAATCCCTGGCGTAATTAAAATTTGCGACAGTAAAAAATTAATTTTTTGCAAAATTTACTATAGAAAAGGCAATCCCTGGCGTAATTAAAATTTGCGACAGTATAAAATTATTTTTTGAAAAATTTACTGTAGAAAAGGCAATCCCTGGCGTAATTAAAATTTGCGACAGTAAAAAATTATTTTTTGAAAATTTTACTGTAGAAAAGGCAATACCTGGCGTAATTAAAATTGGCGACAGTAAAAAATTAATTTTTGAAAAATTTACTATAGAAGAGGCAATCCCTGTCGTATTTAAAATTTGCGACAGTAGAAAATTAAATTTTGAAAAATTTACTATAGAAAAGGAAATCCCTGGCGTATTTAAAATTTGCGACAGTAGAAAATTATTTTTTGAAAAAATTACTGTAGAAAATGCAATCTTTGGCGCAATTAAAATTTGCGACAGTTGAAAATTATGTTTTGAAAAAATTACTACAGAAAAGGCAATCCCTGGTGCAATTAAAATTTGCGACAGTAGTAAATTATTTTTTGAAAAATTTACTGTAGAAAAGGCAATCCCTGGCGCAATTAAAATTTGCGACAGTAGAAAATTATTTTTTGAATAATTTAATATAGAAAAGGCAATCCCTGGCGCAATTAAAATTTGCGACAGTAGAAAATTATTTTTTGAAAAATTTTCTGTAGGAAAGGCAATCGCTGGCGTATTTAAAATTTGCGACAGTAAAAGATTAATTTTTGAAAAATTTACTATAGAAGAGGCAACCCCTGGCGTATTTAAAATTTGCGGCTGTAAAAAATTATTTTTTGAATAATTTACTATAGAAAAGGCAATACCTGGCGTAATTAAAATTTGCGACAGTAAAAAATTATTTTTTGAAATATTTACTATAAAAAAGGCAATCCCTGGCGTAATTAAAATTTGCGACAGTAAAAAATTAATTTTTGAAAAATTTACTATAGAAGAGTCAATCCCTTCGCATTTAAAATTTGCGACAGTAAAAAATTATTGTTTGAAAAATTTACTGTACAAAAGGCAATCCCTGGCGTATTTAAAATTTGCGACAGTAAAAAATTAATTTGTGAAAAATTTACTATAGAAAAGGCAATCCCTGGCGCAATTAAAACTTGCGACAGTAAAAAATTATTTTTTGAAAAAATTACTATAGAAAAGGCAATCCCTGGCGGATTTAAAATTTTCGACAGTAAAAAATTATTTTTTGAAAAATTTACTATAGAAAAGGCAATCCCTGGCGTATTTAAAATTTGCGACAGTAAAAAATTATTTTTTGAAAAATTTACTATAGAAAAGGCAATCCCTGGCGCAATTAAAATTTGCGACAGTAAAAAACTATTTTTTGCAAAATTTACTATAGAAAAGGCAATCCCTGGCACAATTAAAATTTGCGACAATAAAAAATTATTGTTTGAAAAATTTACTATAGAAAAGGCAATCCCGGGCGTAATTAAAATTTGCGACAGTAGAAAATTATTTTTTGAAAAATTTACTGTAGAAAAGGCAATCCCTGGCGCAGTTAAAATTTGCGACAGTAGAAAATTATTTTTTGAAAAATTTACTATAGAAAAGGCAATCCCTGGCGTAATTAAAATTTGCGACAGTAAAAAATTAATTTGTGAAAAATTTACTATAGAAAAGGCAATCCCTGGCGCAATTAAAACTTGCGACAGTAAAAAATTATTTTTTGAAAAATTTACAATAGAAAAGGCAATCCCTGGCGTAATTAAAATTTGCGACAGTAAAAAATTAATTTTTGAAAAATTTACTATAGAAGAGGCAATCCCTGGCGCAATTAAAATTTGCGACAGTAAAAAATTATTTTTTTGCAAAATTTACTATAGAAAATGCAATCCCTGGCGAAATTAAAATTTGCGATAGCAAAAAATTATTTTTTGAAAAATTTACTATAGAAAAGGCAATCCCTGGCGTATTTAAAATTTGCGACAGTAAAAAATTAATTTTTGAAAAATTTACGGTAGAAAAGGCAATCCCTGGCGTAATTAAAATTTGCGACAGTAAAAAATTAATTTTTGAAAAATTTACTATAGAAGAGGCAATCCCTGGCGTATTTAAAATATGCGACAGTAGAAAATTAAATTTTGAAAAATTTACTATAGAAAAGGCAATCCCTGGCGTAATTAAAATTTGCGACAGTAGAAAATTATTTTTTGAAAAATTTACTGTAGAAAAGGCAATCCCTGGCGTAATTAAAATTTGCGACAGTAAAAAATTAATTTTTGAAAAATTTACTATAGAAGAGGCAATCCCTGGCGCAATTAAAATTTGCGACAGTAAAAAATTATTTTTTTGCAAAATTTACTATAGAAAATGCAATCCCTGGCGAAATTAAAATTTGGGATAGCAAAAAATTATTTTTTGAAAAATTTACTATAGAAAAGGCAATCCCTGGCGTATTTAAAATTTGCGACAGTAAAAAATTAATTTTTGAAAAATTTACGGTAGAAAAGGCAATCCCTGGCGTAATTAAAATTTGCGACAGTAAAAAATTAATTTTTGAAAAATTTACTATAGAAGAGGTAATCCCTGGCGTATTTAAAATATGCGACAGTAGTAAATTGAATTTTGAAAAATTTACTATAGAAAAGGCAATCCCTGGCGCAATTAAAATTTGCAACAGTAAAAAATTATTTTTTGAAAAATTTACTGTAGAAAAGGCAATCCCTGGCGCAGTTAAAATTTGCGACAGTAAAAAATTATTTTTTGAAAAAATTACTATAGAAAAGGCAATCCCTGGCGGATTTAAAATTTTCGACAGTAAAAAATTATTTTTTGAAAAATTTACTATAGAAAAGGCAATCCCTGGCGTATTTAAAATTAGCGACAGTAAAAAATTATTTTTTTAAAATTTACTATAGACAAGGCAATCCCTGGCGCAATTAAAATTTGCGACAGTAAAAAATTATTTTTTGCAAAATTTACTATAGAAAAGGCAATCCCTGGCACAATTAAAATTTGCGACAATAAAAAATTATTGTTTGAAAAATTTACTATAGAAAAGGCAATCCCGGGCGTAATTAAAATTTGCGACAGTAGAAAATTATTTTTTAAAAAATTTACTGTAGAAAAGGCAATCCCTGGCGCAGTTAAAATTTGCGACAGTAGAAAATTATTTTTTGAAAAATTTACTATAGAAAAGGCAATCCCTGGCGTAATTAAAATTTGCGACAGTAAAAAATTAATTTTTGAAAAATTTACTATAGAAGAGGCAATCCCTGGCGTATTTAAAATATTCGACATTAGAAAATTAAATTTTGAAAAAAATACTATAGAAAAGGCAATCCCTGGCGTAATTAAAATTTGCGACAGTAAAAGATTAATTTTTTAAAAATTTACTATAGAAGAGGCAATCCCTGGCGTATTTAAAACTTGCGACAGTGAAAAATAATTTTTTGAATAATTTACTATAGAAAAGGCAATCCATGGCGTAATTAAAATTTGCGACAGTAAAAAATTATTTTTTGAAATATTTACTTAGAAAAGGCAATCCCTGGCGTAATTAAAATTTGCGACAGTAAAAAATTAATTTTTGAAAAATTTACTATAGAAGAGGCAATCCCTGGCGTATTTAAAATTTGCGACAGTAAAAAATTATTTTTTGCAAAATTTACTGTACAAAAGGCAATCCCTGGCGTATTTAAAATTTGCGACAGTAAAAAATTAATTTTTGAAAAATTTACTATAGAAAAGGCAATCCCTGGCGCAATTAAAACTTGCGACAGTAAAAAATTATTTTTGAAAAATTTACTATAGGAAAGGCAATCCCTGGCGTATTTAAAATTTGCGACAGTAAAAAATTAATTTTTGAAAAATTTACTATAGAAGAGGCAATCCCTGGCGTATTTAAAATTTGCGACAGTAAAAAAATATTTTTTGAATAATTTACTATAGAAAAGGCAATCCCTGACGTAATTAAAATTTGTGACAGTAAAAAGTTATTTTTTGAAATATTTACTATAGAAAAGGCAATCCCTGGCGTAATTAAAATTTGCGACAGTAAAAAATTAATTTTTGAAAAATTTACTATAGAAGAGGCAATCCCTGGCGCATTTAAAATTTGCGACAGTAAAAAATTATTTTTTGAAAAATTTACTGTAGAAAAGGTAATACCTGACGTATTTAAAATTTGCGACATTAAAAAATTAATTTGTGAAAAATTTACTATAGAAAAGGCAATTCCTGGCGCAATTAAACTTGCGACAGTAAAAAATTATTTTTTGAAAAATTTACTATAGAAAAGGCAATCCCTGGCGTAATTAAAATTTGCGACAGTAAAAAATTAATTTTTGGAAAATTTACTATAGAAGAGGCAATCCCTGGCGTATTTAAAATTTGCGACAGTAGAAAACTAAATTCTGAAAAATTTACTATAGAAAAGGCAATCCCTGGCGCAGTTAAAATTTGCGACAGTAGAAAATTATTTTTTGAAAAATTTACTATAGAAAAGGCAATCCCTGGCGTAATTAAAATTTGCGACAGTAAAAAATTATTTTTTGAAAAATTTACTATAGAAAAGGCAATCCCTGGCGCAATTAAAATTTGCGACAGTAAAAAATTATTTTTTGAAAAATTTACTGTAGAAAAGGCAATCCCTGGCGCAATTAAAATTTGCGACAGTAAAAAATTAGTTTTTGAAAAATTTACTATAGAAAAGGAAATCCCTGGCGGATTTAAAATTTTCGACAGTAAAAAATTATTTTTTGAAAAATTTACTATAGAAAAGGCAATCCCTGGCGTATTTAAAATTTGCGACGGTAGAAAATTATTTTTTGAAAAATTTACTATAGAAAAAGCAATCCCTGTCGTATTTAAAATTTGCGACAGTAAAAAATTATTTTTTGCAAAATTTACTATAGAAAAGGCAATCCCTGCCGTAATTAAAATTTGCGACAGTAAAAAATTAGTTTTTGAAAAATTTACTATAGAAGTGGCAATCCCTGGTGTATTTAAAATTTGCGACAGTAAAAAATTATTTTTTGAAAAATTTACTGTAGAAAAGGCAATCCCTGGCGTATTTAAAATTTGCGACAGTAAAAAATTAATTTGTGAAGAATTTACTATAGAAAAGGCAAACCCTGGCGCAATTAAAACTTGCGACAGTAAAAAATTATTTTTTGAAAAATTTACTATAGAAAAGGCCATCCCTGGCGTATTTAAAATTTGCGACAGTAAAAAATTAATTTTTGAAAAATTTACTATAGAAAAGGCCATCCCTGGCGTAGTTAAAATTTGCGACAGTAAAAAATTAATTTGTGAAAAATTTACTATAGAAAAGGCAATCCCTGGCGCATTTAAAACTTGCGACAGTAAAAAATTATTTTTTGAAAAATTTACTATAGAAAAGGCAATCCCTGGCGTAATTAAAATTTGCGACAGTAAAAAATTAATTTTTGAAAAATTTACTATAGAAGGGGCAATCCCTGGCGTATTTAAAATTTGCCACAGTAAAAAATTAATTTTTGAAAAATTTACTATAGAAAAGGCAATCCCTGGCGTATTTAAAATTTGCGACAGTAAAAAATTACTTTTTGAAAAATTTACTATACAAAAGGCAGTCCCTGGCGCAATTAAAATTTGCGACAGTAAAAAATTAGTTTTTGAAAAATTTACTATAGAAAAGGCAATCCCTGGCGTATTTAAAATTTGCGACAGTAAAAAATTATTTCTTGAAAAATTTACTATAGAAAAGGCAATCCCTGGCGCAATTAAAATTTTCGACATTAAAAAATTATTTTTTGCAAAATTTACTATAGAAAAGGCAACCCCTGGCGTAATTAAAATTTGCGACAGCAAAAAATTAGTTTTTGAAAAATTTACTATAGAAAAGGCAATCCCTGGCGTATCTAAAATTTGCGACAGTAAAAAATTATTTTTTGAAAAATTTACTGTAGAAAAGGCAATCCCTGGCGCAATTTAAATTTGCGACAGTAGAAAATTATTTTTTGAAAAATTTACTGTAGAAAAGGCAATCCCTCTCGCGAACTAAAATTTGCGACAGTAGAAAATTATTTTTTGAAAAATTTAATATAGAGAAGGCAGTCCCTGGCGCAATTAAAATTTGCGACAATAAAAAATTATTTTTTGAAAAATTTACTGTAGAAAAGGCAATCCCTGGCGCAATTAAAATTTGCGACAGTAAAAAATTATTTTTTGAAAAATTTACTACAGAAAAGTCAATCCCTGGCGCAATTAAAATTTGCGACAGTAGAAAATTATTTTTTGAAAAATTTACTGTAGAAAAGACAATCCCTGGCGCAATTAAAATTTGCGACAGTAGAAAATTATTTTTTGAAAAATTTACTATAGAAAATGCAATCCCTGGCGCAATTAAAATTTGCGACAGTAAAAAATTATTTTTTGAAAAATTTACTGTAGAAAAGGCAATCCCTGGCGCAATTAAAATTTGCGACAGTAAAAAATTATTTTTTGAAAAATTTTCTATAGAAAAGGCAATCCCTGGCGGATTTAAAATTTTCGACAGTAAAAAATTATTTTTTGAAAAATTTACTATAGAAAAGGCAATCCCTGGCGTATTTAAAATTTGCGACAGTAAAAAATTATTTTTTGAAAAATTTAATATAGCAAAGGCAAACCCTGGCGCAATTAAAATTTGCGACACTAAAAAATTATTTTTTGCAAAATTTACTATAGAAAAGGCAATCCCTGGCACAATTAAAATTTGCGACAGTAAAAAATTATTGTTTGAAAAATTTACTATAGAAAAGGCAATCCCTGCCGTAATTAAAATTTGCCACAGTAGAAAATTATTTTTTGAAAAATTTTCTGTAGAAAAGGCAATCCCTGGCGCAGTTAAAATTTGCGACAGCAGAAAATTATTTTTTAAAAAATTTACTATAGAAAAGGCAATCCCTGGCGAAAATAAAATTTGCGACATTAAAAAATTAATTTGTGAAAAATTTACTATAGTAAAGGCAATCCCTGGCGCAATTAAAATTTGCGACAGTAAAAAATTATTTTTTGAAAAATTTACTGTAGAAAAGGCAATCCCTGGCGCAATTAAAATTTGCGACAGTAAAAAATTATTTTTTGAAAAATTTTCTATAGAAAAGGCAATCCCTGGCGTATTTAAAATTAGCGACAGTAAAAAATTATTTTTTTAAAATTTACTATAGACAAGGCAATCCCTGGCGCAATTAAAATTTGCGACAGTAAAAAATTATTTTTTGCAAAATTTACTATAGAAAAGGCAATCCCTGGCACAATTAAAATTTGCGACAGTAAAAAATTATTTTTTGAAAAATTTACTACAGAAAAGTCAATCCCTGGCGCAATTAAAATTTGCGACAGTAGAAAATTATTTTTTGAAAAATTTACTGTAGAAAAGACAATCCCTGGCGCAATTAAAATTTGCGACAGTAGAAAATTATTTTTTGAAAAATTTACTATAGAAAATGCAATCCCTGGCGCAATTAAAATTTGCGACAGTAAAAAATTATTTTTTGAAAAATTTACTGTAGAAAAGGCAATCCCTGGCGCAATTAAAATTTGCGACAGTAAAAAATTATTTTTTGAAAAATTTTCTATAGAAAAGGCAATCCCTGGCGGATTTAAAATTTTCGACAGTAGAAAATTATTTTTTGAAAAATTTAATATAGAGAAGGCAGTCCCTGGCGCAATTAAAATTTGCGACAATAAAAAATTATTTTTTGAAAAATTTACTATAGAAAAGGCAATCCCTGGCGTAATTAAAATTTGCGACAGTAAAAAATTAATTTGTGAAAAATTTACTATAGAAAAGGCAATCCCTGGCGCAATTAAAACTTGCGACAGTAAAAAATTATTTTTTGAAAAATTTACAATAGAAAAGGCAATCCCTGGCGTAATTAAAATTTGCGACAGTAAAAAATTAATTTTTGAAAAATTTACTATAGAAGAGGCAATCCCTGGCGCAATTAAAATTTGCGACAGTAAAAAATTATTTTTTTGCAAAATTTACTATAGAAAATGCAATCCCTGGCGAAATTAAAATTTGCGATAGCAAAAAATTATTTTTTGAAAAATTTACTATAGAAAAGGCAATCCCTGGCGTATTTAAAATTTGCGACAGTAAAAAATTAATTTTTGAAAAATTTACGGTAGAAAAGGCAATCCCTGGCGTAATTAAAATTTGCGACAGTAAAAAATTAATTTTTGAAAAATTTACTATAGAAGAGGCAATCCCTGGCGTATTTAAAATATGCGACAGTAGAAAATTAAATTTTGAAAAATTTACTATAGAAAAGGCAATCCCTGGCGTAATTAAAATTTGCGACAGTAGAAAATTATTTTTTGAAAAATTTACTGTAGAAAAGGCAATCCCTGGCGTAATTAAAATTTGCGACAGTAAAAAATTAATTTTTGAAAAATTTACTATAGAAGAGGCAATCCCTGGCGCAATTAAAATTTGCGACAGTAAAAAATTATTTTTTTGCAAAATTTACTATAGAAAATGCAATCCCTGGCGAAATTAAAATTTGGGATAGCAAAAAATTATTTTTTGAAAAATTTACTATAGAAAAGGCAATCCCTGGCGTATTTAAAATTTGCGACAGTAAAAAATTAATTTTTGAAAAATTTACGGTAGAAAAGGCAATCCCTGGCGTAATTAAAATTTGCGACAGTAAAAAATTAATTTTTGAAAAATTTACTATAGAAGAGGTAATCCCTGGCGTATTTAAAATATGCGACAGTAGTAAATTGAATTTTGAAAAATTTACTATAGAAAAGGCAATCCCTGGCGCAATTAAAATTTGCAACAGTAAAAAATTATTTTTTGAAAAATTTACTGTAGAAAAGGCAATCCCTGGCGCAGTTAAAATTTGCGACAGTAAAAAATTATTTTTTGAAAAAATTACTATAGAAAAGGCAATCCCTGGCGGATTTAAAATTTTCGACAGTAAAAAATTATTTTTTGAAAAATTTACTATAGAAAAGGCAATCCCTGGCGTATTTAAAATTAGCGACAGTAAAAAATTATTTTTTTAAAATTTACTATAGACAAGGCAATCCCTGGCGCAATTAAAATTTGCGACAGTAAAAAATTATTTTTTGCAAAATTTACTATAGAAAAGGCAATCCCTGGCACAATTAAAATTTGCGACAATAAAAAATTATTGTTTGAAAAATTTACTATAGAAAAGGCAATCCCGGGCGTAATTAAAATTTGCGACAGTAGAAAATTATTTTTTAAAAAATTTACTGTAGAAAAGGCAATCCCTGGCGCAGTTAAAATTTGCGACAGTAGAAAATTATTTTTTGAAAAATTTACTATAGAAAAGGCAATCCCTGGCGTAATTAAAATTTGCGACAGTAAAAAATTAATTTGTGAAAAATTTACTATAGAATAGGCAATCCCTGGCGCAATTAAAACTTGCGACAGTAAAAAATTATTTTTTGAAAAATTTACAATAGAAAAGGCAATCCCTGGCGTAATTAAAATTTGCGACAGTAAAAAATTAATTTTTGAAAAATTTACTATAGAAGAGGCAATCCCTGGCGCAATTAAAATTTGCGACAATAAAAAATTATTTTTTTGCAAAATTTACTATAGAAAAGGCAATCCCTGGCGTAATTAAAATTTGCGACAGTAAAAAATTATTTTTTGAAAAATTTACTGTGGAAAAGGCAATCCCTGGCGTAATTAAAATTTGCGACAGTAAAAAATTCATTTTTGAAAAATTTACTATAGAAGAGGCAATCCCTGGCGTATTTAAAATATGCGACAGCAAAAAATTATTTTTTGAAAAATTTACTATAGAAAAGGCAATCCCTGGCGAATTTAAAATTTGCGACAGTAAAAAATTAATTTTTGAAAAATTTACTGTAGAAAAGGCAATCCCTGGCGTAATTAAAATTTGCGACAGTAAAAAATTAATTTTTGAAAAATTTACTATAGAAGAGGCAATCCCTGGCGTATTTAAAATATGCGACATTAGAAAATTAAATTTTGAAAAAAATACTATAGAAAAGGCAATCCCTGGCGTAATTAAAATTTGCGACAGTAAAAGATTAATTTTTTAAAAATTTACTATAGAAGAGGCAAACCCTGGCGTATTTAAAACTTGCGACAGTGAAAAATAATTTTTTGAATAATTTACTATAGAAAAGGCAATCCATGGCGTAATTAAAATTTACGACAGTAAAAAATTATTTTTTGAAATATTTACTTAGAAAAGGCAATCCCTGGCGTAATTAAAATTTGCGACAGTAAAAAATTAATTTTTGAAAAATTTACTATAGAAGAGGCAATCCCTGGCGTATTTAAAATTTGCGACAGTAAAAAATTATTTTTTGCAAAATTTACTGTACAAAAGGCAATCCCTGGCGTATTTAAAATTTGCGACAGTAAAAAATTAATTTTTGAAAAATTTACTATAGAAAAGGCAATCCCTGGCGCAATTAAAACTTGCGACAGTAAAAAATTATTTTTGAAAAATTTACTATAGGAAAGGCAATCCCTGGCGTATTTAAAATTTGCGACAGTAAAAAATTAATTTTTGAAAAATTTACTATAGAAGAGGCAATCCCTGGCGTATTTAAAATTTGCGACAGTAAAAAAATATTTTTTGAATAATTTACTATAGAAAAGGCAATCCCTGACGTAATTAAAATTTGTGACAGTAAAAAGTTATTTTTTGAAATATTTACTATAGAAAAGGCAATCCCTGGCGTAATTAAAATTTGCGACAGTAAAAAATTAATTTTTGAAAAATTTACTATAGAAGAGGCAATCCCTGGCGCATTTAAAATTTGCGACAGTAAAAAATTATTTTTTGAAAAATTTACTGTAGAAAAGGTAATACCTGACGTATTTAAAATTTGCGACATTAAAAAATTAATTTGTGAAAAATTTACTATAGAAAAGGCAATTCCTGGCGCAATTAAACTTGCGACAGTAAAAAATTATTTTTTGAAAAATTTACTATAGAAAAGGCAATCCCTGGCGTAATTAAAATTTGCGACAGTAAAAAATTAATTTTTGGAAAATTTACTATAGAAGAGGCAATCCCTGGCGTATTTAAAATTTGCGACAGTAGAAAACTAAATTCTGAAAAATTTACTATAGAAAAGGCAATCCCTGGCGCAGTTAAAATTTGCGACAGTAGAAAATTATTTTTTGAAAAATTTACTATAGAAAAGGCAATCCCTGGCGTAATTAAAATTTGCGACAGTAAAAAATTATTTTTTGAAAAATTTACTATAGAAAAGGCAATCCCTGGCGCAATTAAAATTTGCGACAGTAAAAAATTATTTTTTGAAAAATTTACTGTAGAAAAGGCAATCCCTGGCGCAATTAAAATTTGCGACAGTAAAAAATTAGTTTTTGAAAAATTTACTATAGAAAAGGAAATCCCTGGCGGATTTAAAATTTTCGACAGTAAAAAATTATTTTTTGAAAAATTTACTATAGAAAAGGCAATCCCTGGCGTATTTAAAATTTGCGACGGTAGAAAATTATTTTTTGAAAAATTTACTATAGAAAAAGCAATCCCTGTCGTATTTAAAATTTGCGACAGTAAAAAATTATTTTTTGCAAAATTTACTATAGAAAAGGCAATCCCTGCCGTAATTAAAATTTGCGACAGTAAAAAATTAGTTTTTGAAAAATTTACTATAGAAGTGGCAATCCCTGGTGTATTTAAAATTTGCGACAGTAAAAAATTATTTTTTGAAAAATTTACTGTAGAAAAGGCAATCCCTGGCGTATTTAAAATTTGCGACAGTAAAAAATTAATTTGTGAAGAATTTACTATAGAAAAGGCAAACCCTGGCGCAATTAAAACTTGCGACAGTAAAAAATTATTTTTTGAAAAATTTACTATAGAAAAGGCCATCCCTGGCGTATTTAAAATTTGCGACAGTAAAAAATTAATTTTTGAAAAATTTACTATAGAAAAGGCCATCCCTGGCGTAGTTAAAATTTGCGACAGTAAAAAATTAATTTGTGAAAAATTTACTATAGAAAAGGCAATCCCTGGCGCATTTAAAACTTGCGACAGTAAAAAATTATTTTTTGAAAAATTTACTATAGAAAAGGCAATCCCTGGCGTAATTAAAATTTGCGACAGTAAAAAATTAATTTTTGAAAAATTTACTATAGAAGGGGCAATCCCTGGCGTATTTAAAATTTGCCACAGTAAAAAATTAATTTTTGAAAAATTTACTATAGAAAAGGCAATCCCTGGCGTATTTAAAATTTGCGACAGTAAAAAATTACTTTTTGAAAAATTTACTATACAAAAGGCAGTCCCTGGCGCAATTAAAATTTGCGACAGTAAAAAATTAGTTTTTGAAAAATTTACTATAGAAAAGGCAATCCCTGGCGTATTTAAAATTTGCGACAGTAAAAAATTATTTCTTGAAAAATTTACTATAGAAAAGGCAATCCCTGGCGCAATTAAAATTTTCGACATTAAAAAATTATTTTTTGCAAAATTTACTATAGAAAAGGCAACCCCTGGCGTAATTAAAATTTGCGACAGCAAAAAATTAGTTTTTGAAAAATTTACTATAGAAAAGGCAATCCCTGGCGTATCTAAAATTTGCGACAGTAAAAAATTATTTTTTGAAAAATTTACTATAGAAAAGGCAATCCCTGGCGCAATTAAAATTTGCGACAGTAGAAAATTATTTTTTGAAAAATTTACTGTAGAAAAGGCAATCCCTCTCGCGAACTAAAATTTGCGACAGTAGAAAATTATTTTTTGAAAAATTTAATATAGAGAAGGCAGTCCCTGGCGCAATTAAAATTTGCGACAATAAAAAATTATTTTTTGAAAAATTTACTGTAGAAAAGGCAATCCCTGGCGCAATTAAAATTTGCGACAGTAAAAAATTATTTTTTGAAAAATTTACTACAGAAAAGTCAATCCCTGGCGCAATTAAAATTTGCGACAGTAGAAAATTATTTTTTGAAAAATTTACTGTAGAAAAGACAATCCCTGGCGCAATTAAAATTTGCGACAGTAGAAAATTATTTTTTGAAAAATTTACTATAGAAAATGCAATCCCTGGCGCAATTAAAATTTGCGACAGTAAAAAATTATTTTTTGAAAAATTTACTGTAGAAAAGGCAATCCCTGGCGCAATTAAAATTTGCGACAGTAAAAAATTATTTTTTGAAAAATTTTCTATAGAAAAGGCAATCCCTGGCGGATTTAAAATTTTCGACAGTAAAAAATTATTTTTTGAAAAATTTACTATAGAAAAGGCAATCCCTGGCGTATTTAAAATTTGCGACAGTAAAAAATTATTTTTTGAAAAATTTAATATAGCAAAGGCAAACCCTGGCGCAATTAAAATTTGCGACACTAAAAAATTATTTTTTGCAAAATTTACTATAGAAAAGGCAATCCCTGGCACAATTAAAATTTGCGACAGTAAAAAATTATTGTTTGAAAAATTTACTATAGAAAAGGCAATCCCTGCCGTAATTAAAATTTGCCACAGTAGAAAATTATTTTTTGAAAAATTTTCTGTAGAAAAGGCAATCCCTGGCGCAGTTAAAATTTGCGACAGCAGAAAATTATTTTTTAAAAAATTTACTATAGAAAAGGCAATCCCTGGCGAAAATAAAATTTGCGACATTAAAAAATTAATTTGTGAAAAATTTACTATAGTAAAGGCAATCCCTGGCGCAATTAAAACTTGCGACAGTAAAAAATTATTTTTTGAAAAATTTACAATAGAAAAGGCAATCCCTGGCGTAATTAAAATTTGCGACAGTAAAAAATTAATTTTTGAAAAATTTACTATAGAAGAGGCAATCCCTGGCGTATTTAAAATTTGCGACAGTAAAAAAGTAATTTTTGAAAAATTTACTGTAGAAAAGGCAATCCCTGGCGTATTTAAAATTTGCGACAGTAAAAAATTAATTTGTGAAAAATTTACTATAGAAAAGGCAATCCCTGGCGCAATTAAAACTTGCGACAGTAAAAAATAATTTTTTGAAATATTTACTATAGAAAAGGCAATCCCTGGCGTATTTAAAATTTGCGACAGTAAAAAATTAATTTTTAAAAAATTTACTATAGAAGAGGCAATCCCTGGCGCATTAAAAATTTGCGACAGTAAAAAATAATTTTTTGAAAAATTTACTGTAGGAAAGGCAATCCCTGGCGTATTTAAAATTTGCGACATTAAAAAAGCAATTTGTGAAAAATTTACTATAGAAAAGGCAATCCCTGGCGCAATTAAAACTTGCGACAGTAAAAAATTATTTTTTGAAAAATTGACTATAGAAGTGGCAATCCATGGCGTATTTAAAATTTGTGACAGTAAAAAATTATTTTTTGAATAATTTACTATAGAAAAGGCAATCCCTGGCGTAATTAAAATTGGCGGCAGTAAAAAATTATTTTTTGAAAAATTTACTATAGAAAAGGCAATCCCTGGCGTAATTAAAATTTGCGACAGTAAAAAATTAATTTTTGAAAAATTTACTATAGAAGAGGCAATCCCTGGCGTATTTAAAATTTGCGACAGTAAAAAATTATTTTTTGAAAAATTTACTGTAGAAAGGGCAATCCCTGGCGTATTTAAAATTTGCGACAGTAAAAAATTAATTTGTGAAAAATTTACTATAGAAAAGGCAATCCCTGGCGCAATTAAAATTTGCGACAGTAAAAAATTATTTTTTGAAAAATTTACAATAGAAAAGGCAATCCCTGGCGTAATTAAAATTTGCGACAGTAAAAAATTAATTTTTTGCAAAATTTACTATAGAAAAGGCAATCCCTGGCGCAATTAAAACTTGTGACAGTAAAAAATTATTTTTTGAAAAATTTACAATTGAAAAGGCAATCCCTGGCGTAATTAAAATTTGCGACAGTAAAAAATTAATTTTTTGCAAAATTTATTATAGAAAAGGCAATCCCTGGCGTAATTAAAATTTCCGACAGTAAAAAATTATTTTTTGAAAAATTTACTGTAGAAAAGGCAATCCCTGGCGTAATTAAAATTTGCGACAGTAAAAAATTATTTTTTGAAAATTTTACTGTAGAAAAGGCAATCCCTGGCGTAATTAAAATTGGCGACAGTAAAAAATTAATTTTTGAAAAATTTACTATAGAAGAGGCAATCCCTGGCGTATTTAAAATTTGCGACAGATGAAAATTAAATTTTGAAAAATTTACTATAGAAAAGGAAATCCCTGGCGTATTTAAAATTTGCGACAGTAGAAAATTATTTTTTGAAAAAATTACTGTAGAAAATGCAATCTTTGCGCAATTAAAATTTGCGACAGTTGAAAATTATTTTTTGAAAAAATTACTACAGAAAAGGCAATCCCTGGTGCAATTAAAATTTGCGACAGTAGAAAATTATTTTTTGAAAAATTTACTGTAGAAAAGGCAATCCCTGGCGCAATTAAAATTTGCGACAGTAGAAAATTATTTTTTGAATAATTTAATATAGAAAAGGCAATCCCTGGCGCAATTAAAATTTGCGACAGTAGAAAATTATTTTTTGAAAAATTTACTGTAGGAAAGGCAATCCCTGGCGTATTTAAAATTTTCGACAGTAAAAGATTAATTTTTGAAAAATTTACTATAGGAGAGGCAACCCCTGGCGTATTTAAAATTTGCGACTGTAAAAAATTATTTTTTGAATAATTTACTATAGAAAAGGCAATACCTGGCGTAATTAAAATTTGCGACAGTAAAAAATTATTTTTTGAAATATTTACTATAGAAAAGGCAATCCCTGGCGTAATTAAAATTTGCGACAGTAAAAAATTAATTTTTGAAAAATTTACTATGGAAGAGTCAATCCCTGGCGCATTTAAAATTTGCGACAGTAAAAAATTATTGTTTGAAAAATTTACTGTACAAAAGGCAATCCCTGGCGTATTTAAAATTTGCGACAGTAAAAAATTAATTTGTGAAAAATTTACTATAGAAAAGGCAATCCCTGGCGCAATTAAAACTTGCGACAGTAAAAAATTATTTTTTGAAAAATTTACTGTAGAAAAGGCAATCCCTGGCGTATTTAAAATTTGCGACAGTAAAAAATTAATTTGTGAAAAATTTAATATAGAAAAGGCAATCCCTGGCGTATTTAAAATTTGCGACAGTAAAAAATTAATTTGTGAAAAATTTACTATAGAAAAGGCAATCCCTGGCGCAATTAAAACTTGCGACAGTAAAAAATTATTTTTTTGAAAAATTTACTATAGAAAAGGCAATCCCTGGCGTAATTAAAATTTGCGACAGTAAAAAATTAATTTTTGAAAAATTTACTATAGAAGAGGCAATCCCTGGCGTATTTAAAATTTGCGACAGTAGAAAATTAAATTTTGAAAAATTTACGACAGTAGAAAATTATTTTTTGAAAAATTTACTATAGAGAAGGCAGTCCGGGCGCAATTAAAATTTGCGACAATAAAAAATTATTTTTTGAAAAATTTACTGTAGAAAAGGCAATCCCTGGCGCAATTAAAATTTGCGACAGTAAAAATTTATTTTTTGAAAATTTACTATAGAAAAGACAATCCCTGGCGCAATTAAAATTTGCGACTGTAGAAAATTATTTTTTGAAAAATTTACTGTAGAAAAGGCAATCCCTGGCGCAATTAAAATTTGCGACAGTAGAAAATTATTTTTTGAAAAATGTACTATAGAAAAGGTAATCCCTGGCGCAATTAAAATTTGCGTCAGTAAAAAATTATTTTTTGAAAAATTTACTGTAGAAATGGCAATCCCTGGCGCAATTAAAATTTGCGACAGTAAAAAATTATTTTTTGAAAAATTTACTATAGAAAAGGCAATCCCTGGCGTATTAAAAATTTGCGACGGTAAAAAATTATTTTTTGAGAAATTTACTATAAAAAAGGCAATCCCTGGCGCAATTAAAATTTGCGACAGTAAAAAATTATTTTTTGCAAAATTTACTATAGAAAAGGCAATCCCTGGCACAACTAAAATTTGCGATAGCAAAAATTATTGTTTGAAAAATTACTATAGAAAAGGCAATCCCTGGGCTAATTAAAATTTGCGACAGTAGAAAATTATTTTTTGAAAAATTTACTGTAGAAAAGGCAATCCCTGGCGCAGTTAAAATTTGCGACAGTAGAAAATTATTTTTTGAAAAATTTACTATAGAAAAGGCAATCCCTGGCGTAATTAAAATTTGCGACAGTTAAAAATTAATTTGTGAAAAATTTACTATAGAAAAGGCAATCCCTGGCGCAATTAAAACTTGTGACAGTAAAAAATTATTTTTTGAAAAATTTACAATAGAAAAGGCAATCCCTGGCGTAATTAAAATTTGCGACAGTAAAAAATTAATTTTTTGCAAAATTTATTATAGAAAAGGCAATCCCTGGCGTAATTAAAATTTGCGACAGTAAAAAATTATTTTTTGAAAAATTTACTGTAGAAAAGGCAATCCCTGGCGTAATTAAAATTTGCGACAGTAAAAAATTATTTTTTGAAAATTTTACTGTAGAAAAGGCAATCCCTGGCGTAATTAAAATTGGCGACAGTAAAAAATTAATTTTTGAAAAATTTACTATAGAAGAGGCAATCCCTGGCGTATTTAAAATTTGCGACAGTAGAAAATTAAAGTTTGAAAAATTTACTATAGAAAAGGAAATCCCTGGCGTATTTAAAATTTGCGACAGTAGAAAATTATTTTTTGAAAAAATTACTGTAGAAAATGCAATCTTTGGCGCAATTAAAATTTGCGACAGTTGAAAATTATTTTTTGAAAAATTTACTGTAGAAAAGGCAATCCCTGGCGCAATTAAAATTTGCGACAGTAGAAAATTATTTTTTGAATAATTTAATATAGAAAAGGCAATCCCTGGCGCAATTAAAATTTGCGACAGTAGAAAATTATTTTTTGAAAAATTTACTGTAGGAAAGGCAATCCCTGGCGTATTTAAAATTTGCGACAGTAAAAGATTAATTTTTGAAAAATTTACTATAGAAGAGGCAATCCCTGGCGCAATTAAAATTTGCGACAGTAGAAAATTATTTTTTGAATAATTTAATATAGAAAAGGCAATCCCTGGCGCAATTAAAATTTGCGACAGTAGAAAATTATTTTTTGAAAAATTTACTGTAGGAAAGGCAATCCCTGGCGTATTTAAAATTTGCGACAGTAAAAGATTAATTTTTGAAAAATTTACTATAGAAGAGGCAACCCCTGGCGTATTTAAAATTTGCGACTGTAAAAAATTATTTTTTGAATAATTTACTATAGAAAAGGCAATACCTGGCGTAATTAAAATTTGCGACAGTAAAAAATTATTTTTTGAAATATTTACTATAGAAAAGGCAATCCCTGGCGTAATTAAAATTTGCGACAGTAAAAAATTAATTTTTGAAAAATTTACTATAGAGGACTCAAGCCCTGGCGCATTTAAAATTTGCGACAGTAAAAAATTATTGTTTGAAAAATTTACTGTACAAAATGCAATCCCTGGCGTATTTAAAATTTGCGACAGTAAAAAATTAATTTTTGAAAAATTTACTATAGAAGAGGCAATCCCTGGCGTATTTAAAATTTGCGACAGTAAAAAATTAATTTTTGAATAATTTACTATAGAAAAGGCAATCCCTGGCGTAATTAAAATTTGCGACAGTAAAAAATTATTTTTTGAAATATTTACTATAGAAAAGGCAATCCCTGGCGTAATTAAAATTTGCGACAGTAAAAAATTAATTTTTGAAAATTTACTATAGAAGAGGCAATCCCTGGCGTATTTAAAATTTGCGACAGTAAAAAATTATTTTTTGAAAAATTTACTGTAGAAAAGGCAATCCCTGGCGTATTTAAAATTTTGCGACAGTAGAGAATTAAATTCTGAAAAAATTACTATAGAAAAGGCAATCCCTGGCGCAATTAAAATTTGCGACAGTAGAAAATTATTTTTTGAAAAAATTTACTATGGAAAAAGCAATCCCTGGCGTAATTAAAATTTGTGACAGTAAAAACTTATTTTTTGAAAAATTTATTATAGAAAAGGCAATCCCTGGCGCAATTAAAATTTGCGACAGTAAAAAATTATTTTTTGAAAAATTTACTGTATAAAAGGCAATCCCTGGCGCAATTAAAATTTGCGACAGTAGAAAATTATTTTTTGAATAATTTAATATAGAAAAGGCAATCCCTGGCGTAATTAAAATTTGCGACAGTTAAAAATTAATTTGTGAAAAATTTACTATAGAAAAGGCAATCCCTGGCGCAATTAAAACTTGTGACAGTAAAAAATTATTTTTTGAAAAATTTACAATAGAAAAGGCAATCCCTGGCGTAATTAAAATTTGCGACAGTAAAAAATTAATTTTTTGCAAAATTTACTATAGAAAAGGCAATTCCTGGCGTAATTAAAATTTGCGACTGTAAAAAATTATTTTTTGAAAAATTTACTGTAGAAAAGGCAATCCCTGGCGTAATTAAAATTTGCGACAGTAAAAAATTATTTTTTGAAAAATTTACTATAGAAAAGGAAATCCCTGGCGTATTTAAATTTGCGACAGTAGAAAATTATTTTTTGAAAAAATTACTGTAGAAAATGCAATCTTTGCGCAATTAAAATTTGCGACAGTTGAAAATTATTTTTTGAAAAAATTACTACAGAAAAGGCAATCCCTGGTGCAATTAAAATTTGCGACAGTAGAAAATTATTTTTTGAAAAATTTACTGTAGAAAAGGCAATCCCTGGCGCAATTAAAATTTGCGACAGTAGAAAATTATTTTTTGAATAATTTAATATAGAAAAGGCATTCCCTGGCGCAATTAAAATTTGCGACAGTAGGAAATTATTTTTTGAAAAATTTACTGTAGGAAAGGCAATCCCAGGCGTATTTAAAATTTGCGACAGTAAAAGATTAATTTTTGAAAAATTTACTATAGAAGAGGCAACCCCTGGCGTATTTAAAATTTGCGACTGTAAAAAATTATTTTTTGAATAATTTACTATAGAAAAGGCAATACCTGGCGTAATTAAAATTTGCGACAGTAAAAAATTATTTTTTGAAATATTTACTATAGAAAAGGCAATCCCTGGCGTAATTAAAATTTGCGACAGTAAAAAATTAATTTTTGAAAAATTTACTATAGAAGAGGCAATCCCTGGCGTATTTAAAATTTGCGACAGTAGAAAATTAAATTTTGAAAAATTTACGACAGTAGAAAATTATTTTTTGAAAAATTTACTATAGAGAAGGCAGTCCCGGGCGCAATTAAAATTTGCGACAATAAAAAATAATTTTTTGAAAAATTTACTGTAGAAATGGCAATCCCTGGCGCAATTAAAATTTCCGACAGTAAAAAATTATTTTTTGAAAAATTTACTATAGAAAAGGCAATCCCTGGCGGATTTAAAATTTTCGACAGTAAAAAATTATTTTTTGAAAAATTTACTATAGAAAAGGCAATCCCTGGCGTATTAAAAATTTGCGACGGTAAAAAATTATTTTTTGAGAAATTTACTATAGAAAAGGCAATCCCTGGCGCAATTAAAATTTGCGACAGTAACAAATTATTTTTTGCAAAATTTACTATAGAAAAGGCAATCCCTGGCACAATTAAAATTTGCGATAGCAAAAATTATTGTTTGAAAAATTTACTATAGAAAAGGCAATCCCTGGCGTAATTAAAATTTGCGACAGTAGAAAATTATTTTTTGAAAAATTTACTGTAGAAAAGGCAATCCTTGGCGCAGTTAAAATGTGCGACAGTAGAAAATTATTTTTTGAAAAATTTACTATAGAAAAGGCAATCCCTGGCGTAATTAAAATTTGCGACAGTTAAAAATTAATTTGTGAAAAATTTACTATAGAAAATGCAATCCCTGGCGCAATTAAAACTTGTGACAGTAAAAAATTATTTTTTGAAAAATTTACAATAGAAAAGGCAATCCCTGGCGTAATTAAAATTTGCGACAGTAAAAAATTAATTTTTTGCAAAATTTACTATAGAAAAGGCAATCCCTGGCGTAATTAAAATTTGCGACAGTATAAAATTATTTTTTGAAAAATTTACTGTAGAAAAGGCAATCCCTGGCGTAATTAAAATTTGCGACAGTAAAAAATAATTTTTTGAAAATTTTACTGTAGAAAAGGCAATCCCTGGCGTAATTAAAATTGGCGACAGTAAAAAATTAATTTTTGAAAAATTTACTATAGAAGAGGCAATCCCTGGCGTATTTAAAATTTGCGACAGTAGAAAATTAAATTTTGAAAAATTTACTATAGAAAAGGAAATCCCTGGCGTATTTAAAATTTGCGACAGTAGAAAATTATTTTTTGAAAAAATTACTGTAGAAAATGCAATCTTTGGCGCAATTAAAATTTGCGACAGTTGAAAATTATATTTTGAAAAAATTACTACAGAAAAGGCAATCCCTGGTGCAATTAAAATTTGCGACAGTAGTAAATTATTTTTTGAAAAATTTACTGTAGAAAAGGCAATCCCTGGCGCAATTAAAATTTGCGACAGTAGAAAATAATTTTTTGAATAATTTAATATAGAAAAGGCAATCCCTGGCGCAATTAAAATTTGCGACAGTAGAAAATTATTTTTTGAAAAATTTACTGTAGGAAAGGCAATCCCTGGCGTATTTAAAATTTGCGACAGTAAAAGATTAATTTTTGAAAAATTTACTATAGAAGAGGCAACCCCTGGCGTATTTAAAATTTGCGACTGTAAAAAATTATTTTTTGAATAATTTACTATAGAAAAGGCAATACCTGGCGTAATTAAAATTTGCGACAGTAAAAAATTATTTTTTGAAATATTTACTATAGAAAAGGCAATCCCTGGCGTAATTAAAATTTGCGACAGTAAAAAATTAATTTTTGAAAAATTTACTATAGAAGAGTCAATCCCTGGCGCATTTAAAATTTGCGGCAGTAAAAAATTATTGTTTGAAAAATTTACTGTACAAAAGGCAATCCCTGGCGTATTTAAAATTTGCGACAGTAAAAAATTAATTTGTGAAAAATTTACTATAGAAAAGGCAATCCCTGGCGCAATTAAAACTTGCGACAGTAAAAAATTATTTTTTGAAAAATTTACTATAGAAAAGGCAATCCCTGGCGTAATTAAAATTTGCGACAGTAAAAAATTAATTTTTGAAAAATTTACTATAGAAGAGGCAATCCCTGGCGTATTTAAAATTTGCCACAGTAAAAAATTAATTTTTGAAAAATTTACTATTGAAAAGGCAATCCCTGGCGCAATTAAAATTTGCGACAGTAAAAAATTATTTTTTGAAAAATTTACTGTAGGAAAGGCAATCCCTGGCGTATTTAAAATTTGCGACAGTAAAAAATTAATTTTTGAAAAATTTACTATAGAAGAGGCAATCCCTGGCTTATTTAAAATTTGCGACAGTAAAAAATTAATTTGTGAAAAATTTACTACAGAAAATGCAATCCCTGGTGCAATTAAAACTTGCGACAGTAAAAAATTATTTTTTGAAAAATTTACTATAGAAAAGGCAATCCCTGGCGTAATTAAAATTTGCGACAGTAAAAAATTAATTTTTGAAAAATTTACTATAGAAGAGGCAATCCCTGGCGTATTTAAAATTTTGCGACAGTAGAAAATTAAATTCTGAAAAAATTACTATAGAAAAGGCAATCCCTGGCGCAATTAAAATTTGCGACAGTAGAAAATTATTTTTTGAAAAATTTACTATGGAAAAAGCAATCCCTGGCGTAATTAAAATTTGTGACAGTAAAAAATTATTTTTTGAAAAATTTATTATAGAAAAGGCAATCCCTGGCGCAATTAAAATTTGCGACAGTAAAAAATTATTTTTTGAAAAATTTACTGTAGAAAAGGCAATCCCTGGCGCAATTAAAATTTGCGAGAGTAGAAAATTATTTTTTGAATAATTTAATATAGAAAAGGCAATCCCTGGCGTAATTAAAATTTGCGACAGTTAAAAATTAATTTGTGAAAAATTTACTATAGAAAAGGCAATCCCTGGCGCAATTAAAACTTGTGACAGTAAAAAATTATTTTTTCAAAAATTTACAATAGAAAAGGAAATCCCTGGCGTAATTAAAATTTGCGACAGTAAAAAATTAATTTTTTGCAAAATTTACTATAGAAAAGGCAATCCCTGGCGTAATTAAAATTTGCGACAGTAAAAAATTATTTTTTGAAAAATTTACTGTAGAAAAGGCAATCCCTGGCGTAATTAAAATTTGCGACAGTAAAAAATTATTTTTTGAAAAATTTACTATAGAAAAGGAAATCCCTGGCGTATTTAAAATTTGCGACAGTAGAAAATTATTTTTTGAAAAAATTACTGTGGAAAATGCAATCTTTGCGCAATTACAATTTGCGACAGTTGAAAATTATTTTTTGAAAAAATTACAACAGAAAAGGCAATCCCTGGTGCAATTAAAATTTGCGACAGTAGAAAATTATTTTTTGAAAAATTTACTGTAGAAAAGGCAATCCCTGGCGCAAATAAAATTTGCGACAGTAGAAAATTATTTTTTGAATAATTTAATATAGAAAAGGCAATCCCTGGCGCAATTAAAATTTGCGACAGTAGGAAATTATTTTTTGAAAAATTTACTGTAGGAAAGGCAATCCCTGGCGTATTTAAAATTTGCGACAGTAAAAGATTAATTTTTGAAAAATTTACTATAGAAGAGGCAACCCCTGGCGTATTTAAAATTTGCGACAGTAGAAAATTATTTTTTGAAAAAATTATTGTAGAAAATGCAATCTTTGCGCAATTAAAATTTGCGACAGTTGAAAATTATTTTTTGAAAAAATTACAACAGAAAAGGCGATCCCTGGTGCAATTAAAATTTGCGACAGTAGAAAATTATTTTTTGAAAAATTTACTGTAGAAAAGGCAATCCCTGGCGCAATTAAAATTTGCGACAGTAGAAAATTATTTTTTGAATAATTTAATATAGAAAAGGCAATCCCTGGCGCAATTAAAATTTGCGACAGTAGGAAATTATTTTTTGAAAAATTTACTGTAGGAAAGGCAATCCCTGGCGTATTTAAAATTTGCGACAGTAAAAGATTAATTTTTGAAAAATTTACTATAGAAGAGGCAACCCCCTGGCGTATTTAAAATTTGCGACTGTAAAAAATTATTTTTTGAATAATTTACTATAGAAAAGGCAATACCTGGCGTAATTAAAATTTGCGACAGTAAAAAATTATTTTTTGAAATATTTACTATAGGAAAGGCAATCCCTGGCGTAATTAAAATTTGCGACAGTAAAAAATTAATTTTTGAAAAATTTACTATAGAAGAGTCAATCCCTGGCACATTTAAAATTTGCGACAGTAAAAAATTATTGTTTGAAAATTTACTGTAGAAAAGGCAATCCCTGGCGTATTTAAAATTTGCGACAGTAAAAAATTAATTTGTGAAAAATTTACTATAGAAAAGGCAATCCCTGGCGCAATTAAAACTTGCGACAGTAAAAAATTATTTTTTTGAAAAATTTACTATAGAAAAGGCAATCCCTGGCGTAATTAAAATTTGCGACAGTAAAAAATTAATTTTTGAAAAATTTACTATAGAAGAGGCAATCCCTGGCGTATTTAAAATTTACCACAGTAAAAAATTAATTTTTGAAAAATTTACTATTGAAAAGGCAATCCCTGGCGCAATTAAAATTTGCGACAGTAAAAAATTAATTTTTGAAAAATTTACTATAGAAGAGGCAATCCCCTGGCGCATTTAAAATTTGCGACAATAAAAAAATTATTTTTTGAAAAATTTACTGTAGAAAAGCAATCCCTGGCGTATTTAAAATTTGCGACAGTAAAAAATTAATTTGTGAAAAATTTAATATAGAAAAGGCAATCCCTGGCGTATTTAAAATTTGCGACAGTAAAAAATTAATTTGTGAAAAATTTACTATAGAAAAGGCAATCCCTGGCGCAAATTAAAACTTGCGACAGTAAAAAATTATTTTTTTGAAAAATTTACTATAGAAAAGACAATCCCTGGCGTAATTAAAATTTGCGACAGTAAAAAATTAATTTTTGAAAAATTTACTATAGAAGAGGCAATCCCTGGCGTATTTAAAATTTGCGACAGTAGAAAATTAAATTTTGAAAAATTTACGACAGTAGAAAATTATTTTTTGAAAAATTTACTATAGAGAAGGCAGTCCCGGGCGCAATTAAAATTTGCGACAATAAAAAATTATTTTTTGAAAAATTTACTGTAGAAAAGGCAATCCCTGGCGCAATTAAAATTTGCGACAGTAAAAAATTATTTTTTGAAAATTTACTATAGAAAAGGCAATCCCTGGCGCAATTAAAATTTTCGACAGTAAAAAATTATTTTTTGAAAAATTACTATAGAAAAGGCAATCCCTGGCGTATTAAAAATTTGCGATGGTAAAAAATTATTTTTTGAGAAATTTACTATAGAAAAGGCAATCCCTGGCGCAATTAAAATTTGCGACAGTAACAAATTATTTTTTGCAAAATTTACTATAGAAAAGGCAATCCCTGGCACAATAAAATTTGCGATAGCAAAAATTATTGTTTGAAAAATTTACTATAGAAAAGGCAATCCCTGGCGTAATTAAAATTTGCGACAGTAGAAAATTATTTTTTGAAAAATTTACTGTAGAAAAGGCAATCCCTGGCGCAGTTAAAATTTGCGACAGTAGAAAATTTTTTTTTGAAAAATTTACTATAGAAAAAGGCAATCCCTGGCGTAATTCAAATTTGCGACAGTTAAAATTAATTTGTGAAAAATTTACTATAGAAAAGGCAATCCCTGGCGCAATTAAAACTTGCGACAGTAAAAAATTATTTTTTGAAAAATTTACTATAGAAAAGGCAATCCCTGGCGTAATTAAAATTTGCGACAGTAAAAAATTAACTTTTGAAAAATTTACTATAGAAGAGGCAATCCCTGGCGTATTTAAAATTTTGCGACAGTAGAAAATTAAATTCTGAAAAAATACTATAGAAAAGGCAATCCCTGGCGCAATTAAAATTTGCGACAGTAGAAAATTATTTTTTGAAAAAATTTACTATGGAAAAAGCAATCCCTGGCGTAATTAAAATTTGTGGACAGTAAAAAATTATTTTTTGAAAAATTTATTATAGAAAAAGGCAATCCCTGGCGCAATTAAAATTTGCGACAGTAAAAAATTATTTTTTGAAAAATTTACTGTAGAAAAGGCAATCCCTGGCGCAATTAAAATTTGCGAGAGTAGAAAATTATTTTTTGAATAATTTAATATAGAAAAGGCAATCCCTGGCGTAATTAAAATTTGCGACAGTTAAAAATTAATTTGTGAAAAATTTACTATAGAAAAGGCAATCCCTGGCGCAATTAAAACTTGTGACAGTAAAAAATTATTTTTTGAAAAATTTACAATAGAAAAGGCAATCCCTGGCGTAATTAAAATTTGCGACAGTAAAAAATTAATTTTTTGCAAAATTTACTATAGAAAAGGCAATCCCTGGCGTAATTAAAATTTGCGACAGTAAAAAATTATTTTTTGAAAAATTTACTGTAGAAAAGGCAATCCCTGGCGTATTTAAAATTTGCGACAGTAAAAAATTAATTTGTGAAAAATTTACTATAGAAAAGGCAATCCCTGGCGCAATTAAAACTTGCGACAGTAAAAAATTATTTTTTGAAAAATTTACTATAGAAATGGCAATCCCTGGCGTATTTAAAATTTGCGACAGTAGAAAATTATTTTTTGAAAAAATTACTGTAAAAAATGCAATCTTTGCGCAATTAAAATTTGCGACAGTTGAAAATTATTTTTTGAAAAAATTACAACAGAAAAGGCAATCCCTGGTGCAATTAAAATTTGCGACAGTAGAAAATTATTTTTTGAAAAATTTACTGTAGAAAAGGCAATCCCTGGCGCAATTAAAATTTGCGACAGTAGAAAATTATTTTTTGAATAATTTAATATAGAAAAGGCAATCCCTGGCGCAATTAAAATTTGCGACAGTAGGAAATTATTTTTTGAAAAATTTACTGTAGGAAAGGCAATCCCTGGCGTATTTAAAATTTGCGACAGTAAAAGATTAATTTTTGAAAAATTTACTATAGAAGAGGCAACCCCTGGCGTATTTAAAATTTGCGACTGTAAAAAATTATTTTTTGAATAATTTACTATAGAAAAGGCAATACCTGGCGTAATTAAAATTTGCGACAGTAAAAAATTATTTTTTGAAATATTTACTATAGAAAAGGCAATCCCTGGCGTAATTAAAATTTGCGACAGTAAAAAATTAATTTTTGAAAAATTTACTATAGAAGAGTCAATCCCTGGCGCATTTAAAATTTGCGACAGTAAAAAATTATTGTTTGAAAAATTTACTGTAGAAAAGGCAATCCCTGGCGTATTTAAAATTTGCGACAGTAAAAAATTAATTTGTGAAAAATTTACTATAGAAAAGGCAATCCCTGGCGCAATTAAAACTTGCGACAGTAAAAAATTATTTTTTGAAAATTTTACTATAGAAATGGCAATCCCTGGCGTAATTAAAATTTGCGACAGTAAAAAATTAATTTTTGAAAAATTTACTATAGAAGAGGCAATCCCTGGCGCAATTAAAATTTGCGACAGTAAAAAATTATTTTTTGAAAATTTACTATAGAAAAGGCAATCCCTGGCGCAATTAAAATTTGCGACTGTAGAAAATTATTTTTTGAAAAATTTACTGTAGAAAAGGCAATCCCTGGCGCAATTAAAATTTGCGACAGTAGAAAATTATTTTTTGAAAAATGTACTATAGAAAAGGCAATCCCTGGCGCAATTAAAATTTGCGTCAGTAAAAAATTATTTTTTGAAAAATTTACTGTAGAAATGGCAATCCCTGGCGCAATTAAAATTTGCGACAGTAAAAAATTATTTTTTGAAAAATTTACTATAGAAAAGGCAATCCCTGGCGGATTTAAAATTTTCGACAGTAAAAAATTATTTTTTGAAAAATTTACTATAGAAAAGGCAATCCCTGGCGTATTAAAAATTTGCGACGGTAAAAATTATTTTTTGAGAAATTTACTATAGAAAAGGCAATCCCTGGCGCAATTAAAATTTGCGACAGTAACAAATTATTTTTTGCAAAATTTACTATAGAAAAGGCAATCCCTGGCACAATTAAAATTTGCGATAGCAAAAATTATTGTTTGAAAAATTTACTATAGAAAAGGCAATCCCTGGCGTAATTAAAATTTGCGACAGTAGAAAATTATTTTTTGAAAAATTTACTGTAGAAAAGGCAATCCCTGGCGCAGTTAAAATTTGCGACAGTAGAAAATTATTTTTTGAAAAATTTACTATAGAAAAGGCAATCCCTGGCGTAATTCAAATTTGCGACAGTTAAAAATTAATTTGTGAAAAATTTACTATAGAAAAGGCAATCCCTGGCGTAATTAAAATTTGCGACAGTAAAAAATTAATTTTTGAAAAATTTACTATAGAAGAGGCAATCCCTGGCGTATTTAAAATTTTGCGACAGTAGAAAATTAAATTCTGAAAAAATTACTATAGAAAAGGCAATCCCTGGCGCAATTAAAATTTGCGACAATAGAAAATTATTTTTTGAAAAATTTACTATGGAAAAAGCAATCCCTGGCGTAATTAAAATTTGTGACAGTAAAAAATTATTTTTTGAAAAATTTATTATAGAAAAGGCAATCCCTGGCGCAATTAAAATTTGCGACAGTAAAAAATTATTTTTTGAAAAATTTACTGTAGAAAAGGCAATCCCTGGCGCAATTAAAATTTGCGAGAGTAGAAAATTATTTTTTGAATGATTTAATATAGAAAAGGCAATCCCTGGCGTAATTAAAATTTGCGACAGTTAAAAATTAATTTGTGAAAAATTTACTATAGAAAAGGCAATCCCTGGCGCAATTAAAACTTGTGACAGTAAAAAATTATTTTTTGAAAAATTTACAATAGAAAAGGCAATCCCTGGCGTAATTAAAATTTGCGACAGTAAAAAATTAATTTTTTGCAAAATTTACTATAGAAAAGGCAATCCCTGGCGTAATTAAAATTTGCGACAGTAAAAAATTATTTTTTGAAAAATTTACTGTAGAAAAGGCAATCCCTGGCGTAATTAAAATTTGCGACAGTAAAAAATTATTTTTTGAAAAATTTACTATAGAAAAGGAAATCCCTGGCGTATTTAAAATTTGCGACAGTAGAAAATTATTTTTTGAAAAAATTACTGTAGAAAATGCAATCTTTGCGCAATTAAAATTTGCGACAGTTGAAAATTATTTTTTGAAAAAATTACAACAGAAAAGGCAATCCCTGGTGCAATTAAAATTTGCGACAGTAGAAAATTATTTTTTGAAAAATTTACTGTAGAAAAGGCAATCCCTGGCGCAATTAAAATTTGCGACAGTAGAAAATTATTTTTTGAATAATTTAATATAGAAAAGGCAATCCCTGGCGCAATTAAAATTTGCGACAGTAGGAAATTATTTTTTGAAAAATTTACTGTAGGAAAGGCAATCCCTGGCGTATTTAAAATTTGCGACAGTAAAAGATTAATTTTTGAAAAAATTACTATAGAAGAGGCAACCCCTGGCGTATTTAAAATTTGCGACTGTAAAAAATTATTTTTTGAATAATTTACTATAGAAAAGGCAATACCTGGCGTAATTAAAATTTGCGACAGTAAAAAATGATTTTTTGAAATATTTAATATAGAAAAGGCAATCCCTGGCGTAATTAAAATTTGCGACAGTAAAAAATTAATTTTTGAAAAATTTACTATAGAGGAGTCAATCCCTGGCGCATTTAAAATTTGCGACAGTAAAAAATTATTGTTTGAAAAATTTACTGTAGAAAAGGCAATCCCTGGCGTATTTAAAATTTGCGACAGTAAAAAATTAATTTGTGAAAAATTTACTATAGAAAAGGCAATCCCTGGCGCAATTAAAACTTGCGACAGTAAAAAATTATTTTTTGAAAAATTTACTATAGAAATGGCAATCCCTGGCGTAATTAAAATTTGCGACAGTAAAAAATTAATTTTTGAAAAATTTACTATAGAAGAGGCAATCCCTGGCGTATTTAAAATTTGCCACAGTAAAAAATTAATTTTTGAAAAATTTACTATTGAAAAGGCAATCCCTGGCGTATTTAAAATTTGCGACAGTAAAAAATTAATTTGTGAAAAATTTACTATAGAAAAGGCAATCCCTGGCGCAATTAAAACTTGCGACAGTAAAAAATTATTTTTTTGAAAAATTTACTATAGAAAAGACAATCCCTGGCGTATTTAAAATTTTGCGACAGTAGAAAAATAAATTCTGAAAAAATTACTATAGAAAAGGCAATCCCTGGCGCAATTAAAATTTGCGACAGTAGAAAATTATTTTTTGAAAAATTTACTATGGAAAAAGCAATCCCTGGCGTAATTAAAATTTGTGACAGTAAAAAATTATTTTTTGAAAAATTTATTATAGAAAAGGCAATCCCTGGCGCAATTAAAATTTGCGACAGTAAAAAATTATTTTTTGAAAAATTTACTGTAGAAAAGGCAATCCCTGGCGCAATTAAAATTTGCGAGAGTAGAAAATTATTTTGTGAATAATTTAATATAGAAAAGGCAATCCCTGGCGTAATTAAAATTTGCGACAGTTAAAAATTAATTTGTGAAAAATTTACTATAGAAAAGGCAATCCCTGGCGCAATTAAAACTTGTGACAGTAAAAAATTATTTTTTCAAAAATTTACAATAGAAAAGGCAATCCCTGGCGTAATTAAAATTTGCGACAGTAAAAAATTAATTTTTTGCAAAATTTACTATAGAAAAGGCAATCCCTGGCGTAATTAAAATTTGCGACAGTAAAAAATTATTTTTTGAAAAATTTACTGTAGAAAAGGCAATCCCTGGCGTAATTAAAATTTGCGACAGTAAAAAATTATTTTTTGAAAAATTTACTATAGAAAAGGAAATCCCTGGCGTATTTAAAATTTGCGACAGTAGAAAATTATTTTTTGAAAAAATTACTGTAGAAAATGCAATCTTTGCGCAATTACAATTTGCGACAGTTGAAAATTATTTTTTGAAAAAATTACAACAGAAAAGGCAATCCCTGGTGCAATTAAAATTTGCGACAGTAGAAAATTATTTTTTGAAAAATTTACTGTAGAAAAGGCAATCCCTGGCGCAAATAAAATTTGCGACAGTAGAAAATTATTTTTTGAATAATTTAATATAGAAAAGGCAATCCCTGGCGCAATTAAAATTTGCGACAGTAGGAAATTATTTTTTGAAAAATTTACTGTAGGAAAGGCAATCCCTGGCGTATTTAAAATTTGCGACAGTAAAAGATTAATTTTTGAAAAATTTACTATAGAAGAGGCAACCCCTGGCGTATTTAAAATTTGCGACAGTAGAAAATTATTTTTTGAAAAAATTACTGTAGAAAATGCAATCTTTGCGCAATTAAAATTTGCGACAGTTGAAAATTATTTTTTGAAAAAATTACAACAGAAAAGGCAATCCCTGGTGCAATTAAAATTTGCGACAGTAGAAAATTATTTTTTGAAAAATTTACTGTAGAAAAGGCAATCCCTGGCGCAATTAAAATTTGCGACAGTAGAAAATTATTTTTTGAATAATTTAATATAGAAAAGGCAATCCCTGGCGCAATTAAAATTTGCGACAGTAGGAAATTATTTTTTGAAAAATTTACTGTAGGAAAGGCAATCCCTGGCGTATTTAAAATTTGCGACAGTAAAAGATTAATTTTTGAAAAATTTACTATAGAAGAGGCAACCCCTGGCGTATTTAAAATTTGCGACTTTAAAAAATTATTTTTTGAATAATTTACTATAGAAAAGGCAATACCTGGCGTAATTAAAATTTGCGACAGTAAAAAATTATTTTTTGAAATATTTACTATAGGAAAGGCAATCCCTGGCGTAATTAAAATTTGCGACAGTAAAAAATTAATTTTTGAAAAATTTACTATAGAAGAGTCAATCCCTGGCGCATTTAAAATTTGCGACAGTAAAAAATTATTGTTTGAAAAATTTACTGTAGAAAAGGCAATCCCTGGCGTATTTAAAATTTGCGACAGTAAAAAATTAATTTGTGAAAAATTTACTATAGAAAAGGCAATCCCTGGCGCAATTAAAACTTGCGACAGTAAAAAATTATTTTTTGAAAAATTTACTATAGAAAAGGCAATCCCTGGCGTAATTAAAATTTGCGACAGTAAAAAATTAATTTTTGAAAAATTTACTATAGAAGAGGCAATCCCTGGCGTATTTAAAATTTACCACAGTAAAAAATTAATTTTTGAAAAATTTACTATTGAAAAGGCAATCCCTGGCGCAATTAAAATTTGCGACAGTAAAAAATTAATTTTTTAAAAATTTACTATAGAAGAGGCAATCCCTGGCGCATTTAAAATTTGCGACAATAAAAAATTATTTTTTGAAAAATTTACTGTAGAAAAGGCAATCCCTGGCGTATTTAAAATTTGCGACAGTAAAAAATTAATTTGTGAAAAATTTAATATAGAAAAGGCAATCCCTGGCGTATTTAAAATTTGCGACAATAAAAAATTAATTTGTGAAAAATTTACTATAGAAAAGGCAATCCCTGGCGCAATTAAAACTTGCGACAGTAAAAAATTATTTTTTTGAAAAATTTACTATAGAAAAGACAATCCCTGGCGTAATTAAAATTTGCGACAGTAAAAAATTAATTTTTGAAAAATTTACTATAGAAGAGGCAATCCCTGGCGTATTTAAAATTTGCGACAGTAGAAAATTAAATTTTGAAAAATTTACGACAGTAGAAAATTATTTTTTGAAAAATTTACTATAGAGAAGGCAGTCCCTGGCACAATTAAAATTTGCGATAGCAAAAATTATTGTTTGAAAAATTTACTATAGAAAAGGCAATCCCTGGCGGATTTAAAATTTTCGACAGTAAAAAATTATTTTTTGAAAAATTTACTATAGAAAAGGCAATCCCTGGCGTATTAAAAATTTGCGATGGTAAAAAATTATTTTTTGAGAAATTTACTATAGAAAAGGCAATCCCTGGCGCAATTAAAATTTGCGACAGTAACAAATTATTTTTTGCAAAATTTACTATAGAAAAGGCAATCCCTGGCACAATTAAAATTTGCGATAGCAAAAATTATTGTTTGAAAAATTTACTATAGAAAAGGCAATCCCTGGCGTAATTAAAATTTGCGACAGTAGAAAATTATTTTTTGAAAAATTTACTGTAGAAAAGGCAATCCCTGGCGCAGTTAAAATTTGCGACAGTAGAAAATTATTTTTTGAAAAATTTACTATAGAAAAGGCAATCCCTGGCGTAATTCAAATTTGCGACAGTTAAAAATTAATTTGTGAAAAATTTACTATAGAAAAGGCAATCCCTGGCGCAATTAAAACTTGCGACAGTAAAAAATTATTTTTTGAAAAATTTACTATAGAAAAGGCAATCCCTGGCGTAATTAAAATTTGCGACAGTAAAAAATTAACTTTTGAAAAATTTACTATAGAAGAGGCAATCCCTGGCGTATTTAAAATTTTGCGACAGTAGAAAATTAAATTCTGAAAAAATTACTATAGAAAAGGCAATCCCTGGCGCAATTAAAATTTGCGACAGTAGAAAATTATTTTTTGAAAAATTTACTATGGAAAAAGCAATCCCTGGCGTAATTAAAATTTGTGACAGTAAAAAATTATTTTTTGAAAAATTTATTATAGAAAAGGCAATCCCTGGCGCAATTAAAATTTGCGACAGTAAAAAATTATTTTTTGAAAAATTTACTGTAGAAAAGGCAATCCCTGGCGCAATTAAAATTTGCGAGAGTAGAAAATTATTTTTTGAATAATTTAATATAGAAAAGGCAATACCTGGCGTAATTAAAATTTGCGACAGTTAAAAATTAATTTGTGAAAAATTTACTATAGAAAAGGCAATCCCTGGCGCAATTAAAACTTGTGACAGTAAAAAATTATTTTTTGAAAAATTTACAATAGAAAAGGCAATCCCTGGCGTAATTAAAATTTGCGACAGTAAAAAATTAATTTTTTGCAAAATTTACTATAGAAAAGGCAATCCCTGGCGTAATTAAAATTTGCGACAGTAAAAAATTATTTTTTGAAAAATTTACTGTAGAAAAGGCAATCCCTGGCGTATTTAAAATTTGCGACAGTAAAAAATTAATTTGTGAAAAATTTACTATAGAAAAGGCAATCCCTGGCGCAATTAAAACTTGCGACAGTAAAAAATTATTTTTTGAAAAATTTACTATAGAAATGGCAATCCCTGGCGTATTTAAAATTTGCGACAGTAGAAAATTATTTTTTGAAAAAATTACTGTAGAAAATGCAATCTTTGCGCAATTAAAATTTGCGACAGTTGAAAATTATTTTTTGAAAAAATTACAACAGAAAAGGCAATCCCTGGTGCAATTAAAATTTGCGACAGTAGAAAATTATTTTTTGAAAAATTTACTGTAGAAAAGGCAATCCCTGGCGCAATTAAAATTTGCGACAGTAGAAAATTATTTTTTGAATAATTTAATATAGAAAAGGCAATCCCTGGCGCAATTAAAATTTGCGACAGTAGGAAATTATTTTTTGAAAAATTTACTGTAGGAAAGGCAATCCCTGGCGTATTTAAAATTTGCGACAGTAAAAGATTAATTTTTGAAAAATTTACTATAGAAGAGGCAACCCCTGGCGTATTTAAAATTTGCGACTGTAAAAAATTATTTTTTGAATAATTTACTATAGAAAAGGCAATACCTGGCGTAATTAAAATTTGCGACAGTAAAAAATTATTTTTTGAAATATTTACTATAGAAAAGGCAATCCCTGGCGTAATTAAAATTTGCGACAGTAAAAAATTAATTTTTGAAAAATTTACTATAGAAGAGTCAATCCCTGGCGCATTTAAAATTTGCGACAGTAAAAAATTATTGTTTGAAAAATTTACTGTAGAAAAGGCAATCCCTGGCGTATTTAAAATTTGCGACAGTAAAAAATTAATTTGTGAAAAATTTACTATAGAAAAGGCAATCCCTGGCGCAATTAAAACTTGCGACAGTAAAAAATTATTTTTTGAAAAATTTACTATAGAAATGGCAATCCCTGGCGTAATTAAAATTTGCGACAGTAAAAAATTAATTTTTGAAAAATTTACTATAGAAGAGGCAATCCCTGGCGCAATTAAAATTTGCGACAGTAAAAAATTATTTTTGAAAATTTACTATAGAAAAGGCAATCCCTGGCGCAATTAAAATTTGCGACTGTAGAAAATTATTTTTTGAAAAATTTACTGTAGAAAAGGCAATCCCTGGCGCAATTAAAATTTGCGACAGTAGAAAATTATTTTTTGAAAAATGTACTATAGAAAAGGCAATCCCTGGCGCAATTAAAATTTGCGTCAGTAAAAAATTATTTTTTGAAAAATTTACTGTAGAAATGGCAATCCCTGGCGCAATTAAAATTTGCGACAGTAAAAAATTATTTTTTGAAAAATTTACTATAGAAAAGGCAATCCCTGGCGGATTTAAAATTTTCGACAGTAAAAAATTATTTTTTGAAAAATTTACTATAGAAAAGGCACTCCCTGGCGTATTAAAAATTTGCGACGGTAAAAAATTATTTTTTGAGAAATTTACTATAGAAAAGGCAATCCCTGGCGCAATTAAAATTTGCGACAGTAACAAATTATTTTTTGCAAAATTTACTATAGAAAAGGCAATCCCTGGCACAATTAAAATTTGCGATAGCAAAAATTATTGTTTGAAAAATTTACTATAGAAAAGGCAATCCCTGGCGTAATTAAAATTTGCGACAGTAGAAAATTATTTTTTGAAAAATTTACTGTAGAAAAGGCAATCCCTGGCGCAGTTAAAATTTGCGACAGTAGAAAATTATTTTTTGAAAAATTTACTATAGAAAAGGCAATCCCTGGCGTAATTCAAATTTGCGACAGTTAAAAATTAATTTGTGAAAAATTTACTATAGAAAAGGCAATCCCTGGCGTAATTAAAATTTGCGACAGTAAAAAATTAATTTTTGAAAAATTTACTATAGAAGAGGCAATCCCTGGCGTATTTAAAATTTTGCGACAGTAGAAAATTAAATTCTGAAAAAATTACTATAGAAAAGGCAATCCCTGGCGCAATTAAAATTTGCGACAATAGAAAATTATTTTTTGAAAAATTTACTATGGAAAAAGCAATCCCTGGCGTAATTAAAATTTGTGACAGTAAAAAATTATTTTTTGAAAAATTTATTATAGAAAAGGCAATCCCTGGCGCAATTAAAATTTGCGACAGTAAAAAATTATTTTTTGAAAAATTTACTGTAGAAAAGGCAATCCCTGGCGCAATTAAAATTTGAGAGAGTAGAAAATTATTTTTTGAATGATTTAATATAGAAAAGGCAATCCCTGGCGTAATTAAAATTTGCGACAGTTAAAAATTAATTTGTGAAAAATTTACTATAGAAAAGGCAATCCCTGGCGCAATTAAAACTTGTGACAGTAAAAAATTATTTTTTGAAAAATTTACAATAGAAAAGGCAATCCCTGGCGTAATTAAAATTTGCGACAGTAAAAAATTAATTTTTTGCAAAATTTACTATAGAAAAGGCAATCCCTGGCGTAATTAAAATTTGCGACAGTAAAAAATTATTTTTTGAAAAATTTACTGTAGAAAAGGCAATCCCTGGCGTAATTAAAATTTGCGACAGTAAAAAATTATTTTTTGAAAAATTTACTATAGAAAAGGAAATCCCTGGCGTATTTAAAATTTGCGACAGTAGAAAATTATTTTTTGAAAAAATTACTGTAGAAAATGCAATCTTTGCGCAATTAAAATTTGCGACAGTTGAAAATTATTTTTTGAAAAAATTACAACAGAAAAGGCAATCCCTGGTGCAATTAAAATTTGCGACAGTAGAAAATTATTTTTTGAAAAATTTACTGTAGAAAAGGCAATCCCTGGCGCAATTAAAATTTGCGACAGTAGAAAATTATTTTTTGAATAATTTAATATAGAAAAGGCAATCCCTGGCGCAATTAAAATTTGCGACAGTAGGAAATTATTTTTTGAAAAATTTACTGTAGGAAAGGCAATCCCTGGCGTATTTAAAATTTGCGACAGTAAAAGATTAATTTTTGAAAAAATTACTATAGAAGAGGCAACCCCTGGCGTATTTAAAATTTGCGACTGTAAAAAATTATTTTTTGAATAATTTACTATAGAAAAGGCAATACCTGGCGTAATTAAAATTTGCGACAGTAAAAAATGATTTTTTGAAATATTTACTATAGAAAAGGCAATCCCTGGCGTAATTAAAATTTGCGACAGTAAAAAATTAATTTTTGAAAAATTTACTATAGAGGAGTCAATCCCTGGCGCATTTAAAATTTGCGACAGTAAAAAATTATTGTTTGAAAAATTTACTGTAGAAAAGGCAATCCCTGGCGTATTTAAAATTTGCGACAGTAAAAAATTAATTTGTGAAAAATTTACTATAGAAAAGGCAATCCCTGGCGCAATTAAAACTTGCGACAGTAAAAAATTATTTTTTGAAAAATTTACTATAGAAATGGCAATCCCTGGCGTAATTAAAATTTGCGACAGTAAAAAATTAATTTTTGAAAAATTTACTATAGAAGAGGCAATCCCTGGCGTATTTAAAATTTGCCACAGTAAAAAATTAATTTTTGAAAAATTTACTATTGAAAAGGCAATCCCTGGCGTATTTAAAATTTGCGACAGTAAAAAATTAATTTGTGAAAAATTTACTATAGAAAAGGCAATCCCTGGCGCAATTAAAACTTGCGACAGTAAAAAATTATTTTTTTGAAAAATTTACTATAGAAAAGACAATCCCTGGCGTAATTAAAATTTGCGACAGTAAAAAATTAATTTTTGAAAAATTTACTATAGAAGAGGCAATACCTGGCGTATTTAAAATTTTGCGACAGTAGAAAATTAAATTCTGAAAAAATTACTATAGAAAAGGCAATCCCTGGCGCAATTAAAATTTGCGACAATAGAAAATTATTTTTTGAAAAATTTACTATGGAAAAAGCAATCCCTGGCGTAATTAAAATTTGTGACAGTAAAAAATTATTTTTTGAAAAATTTATTATAGAAAAGGCAATCCCTGGCGCAATTAAAATTTGCGACAGTAAAAAATTATTTTTTGAAAAATTTACTGTAGAAAAGGCAATCCCTGGCGCAATTAAAATTTGCGAGAGTAGAAAATTATTTTTTGAATGATTTAATATAGAAAAGGCAATCCCTGGCGTAATTAAAATTTGCGACAGTTAAAAATTAATTTGTGAAAAATTTACTATAGAAAAGGCAATCCCTGGCGCAATTAAAACTTGTGACAGTAAAAAATTATTTTTTGAAAAATTTACAATAGAAAAGGCAATCCCTGGCGTAATTAAAATTTGCGACAGTAAAAAATTAATTTTTTGCAAAATTTACTATAGCAAAAGCCAATCCCTGGCGTAATTAAAATTTGCGACAGTAAAAAATTATTTTTTGAAAAATTTACTATAGAAATGGCAATCCCTGGCGTAATTAAAATTTGCGACAGTAAAAAATTAATTTTTGAAAAATTTACTATAGAAGAGGCAATCCCTGGCGCAATTAAAATTTGCGACAGTAAAAAATTATTTTTTGAAAATTTACTATAGAAAAGGCAATCCCTGGCGCAATTAAAATTTGCGACTGTAGAAAATTATTTTTTGAAAAATTTACTGTAGAAAAGGCAATCCCTGGCGCAATTAAAATTTGCGACAGTAGAAAATTATTTTTTGAAAAATGTACTATAGAAAAGGCAATCCCTGGCGCAATTAAAATTTGCGTCAGTAAAAAATTATTTTTTGAAAAATTTACTGTAGAAATGGCAATCCCTGGCGCAATTAAAATTTGCGACAGTAAAAAATTATTTTTTGAAAAATTTACTATAGAAAAGGCAATCCCTGGCGGATTTAAAATTTTCGACAGTAAAAAATTATTTTTTGAAAAATTTACTATAGAAAAGGCAATCCCTGGCGTATTAAAAATTTGCGACGGTAAAAAATTATTTTTTGAGAAATTTACTATAGAAAAGGCAATCCCTGGCGCAATTAAAATTTGCGACAGTAACAAATTATTTTTTGCAAAATTTACTATAGAAAAGGCAATCCCTGGCACAATTAAAATTTGCGATAGCAAAAATTATTGTTTGAAAAATTTACTATAGAAAAGGCAATCCCTGGCGTAATTAAAATTTGCGACAGTAGAAAATTATTTTTTGAAAAATTTACTGTAGAAAAGGCAATCCCTGGCGCAGTTAAAATTTGCGACAGTAGAAAATTATTTTTTGAAAAATTTACTATAGAAAAGGCAATCCCTGGCGTAATTCAAATTTGCGACAGTTAAAAATTAATTTGTGAAAAATTTACTATAGAAAAGGCAATCCCTGGCGTAATTAAAATTTGCGACAGTAAAAAATTAATTTTTGAAAAATTTACTATAGAAGAGGCAATCCCTGGCGTATTTAAAATTTTGCGACAGTAGAAAATTAAATTCTGAAAAAATTACTATAGGAAAGGCAATCCCTGCGCAATTAAAATTTGCGACAATAGAAAATTATTTTTTGAAAAATTTACTATGGAAAAAGCAATCCCTGGCGTAATTAAAATTTGTGACAGTAAAAAATTATTTTTTGAAAAATTTATTATAGAAAAGGCAATCCCTGGCGCAGTTAAAATTTGCGACAGTAAAAAATTATTTTTTGAAAAATTTACTGTAGAAAAGGCAATCCCTGGCGCAATTAAAATTTGCGAGAGTAGAAAATTATTTTTTGAATGATTTAATATAGGAAAGGCAATCCCTGGCGTAATTAAAATTTGCGACAGTTAAAAATTAATTTGTGAAAAATTTACTATAGAAAAGGCAATCCCTGGCGCAATTAAAACTTGTGACAGTAAAAAATTATTTTTTGAAAAATTTACAATAGAAAAGGCAATCCCTGGCGTAATTAAAATTTGCGACAGTAAAAAATTAATTTTTTGCAAAATTTACTATAGAAAAGGCAATCCCTGGCGTAATTAAAATTTGCGACAGTAAAAAATTATTTTTTGAAAAATTTACTGTAGAAAAGGCAATCCCTGGCGTAATTAAAATTTGCGACAGTAAAAAATTATTTTTGAAAAATTTACTATAGAAAAGGAAATCCCTGGCGTATTTAAAATTTGCGACAGTAGAAAATTATTTTTTGAAAAAATTACTGTAGAAAATGCAATCTTTGCGCAATTAAAATTTGCGACAGTTGAAAATTATTTTTTGAAAAAATTACAACAGAAAAGGCAATCCCTGGTGCAATTAAAATTTGCGACAGTAGAAAATTATTTTTTGAAAAATTTACTGTAGAAAAGGCAATCCCTGGCGCAATTAAAATTTGCGACAGTAGAAAATTATTTTTTGAAAAATGTACTATAGAAAAGGCAATCCCTGGCGCAATTAAAATTTGCGTCAGTAAAAAATTATTTTTTGAAAAATTTACTGTAGAAATGGCAATCCCTGGCGCAATTAAAATTTGCGACAGTAAAAAATTATTTTTTGAAAAATTTACTATAGAAAAGGCAATCCCTGGCGGATTTAAAATTTTCGACAGTAAAAAATTATTTTTTGAAAAATTTACTATAGAAAAGGCAATCCCTGGCGTATTAAAAATTTGCGACGGTAAAAAATTATTTTTTGAGAAATTTACTATAGAAAAGGCAATCCCTGGCGCAATTAAAATTTGCGACAGTAACAAATTATTTTTTGCAAAATTTACTATAGAAAAGGCAATCCCTGGCACAATTAAAATTTGCGATAGCAAAAATTATTGTTTGAAAAATTTACTATAGAAAAGGCAATCCCTGGCGTAATTAAAATTTGCGACAGTAGAAAATTATTTTTTGAAAAATTTACTGTAGAAAAGGCAATCCCTGGCGCAGTTAAAATTTGCGACAGTAGAAAATTATTTTTTGAAAAATTTACTATAGAAAAGGCAATCCTGGCGTAATTCAAATTTGCGACAGTTAAAAATTAATTTGTGAAAAATTTACTATAGAAAAGGCAATCCCTGGCGTAATTAAAATTTGCGACAGTAAAAAATTATTTTTGAAAAATTTACTATAGAAGAGGCAATCCCTGGCGTATTTAAAATTTTGCGACAGTAGAAAATTAAATTCTGAAAAAATTACTATAGGAAAGGCAATCCCTGGCGCAATTAAAATTTGCGACAATAGAAAATTATTTTTTGAAAAATTTACTATGGAAAAAGCAATCCCTGGCGTAATTAAAATTTGTGACAGTAAAAAATTATTTTTTGAAAAATTTATTATAGAAAAGGCAATCCCTGGCGCAGTTAAAATTTGCGACAGTAAAAAATTATTTTTTGAAAATTTACTGTAGAAAAGGCAATCCCTGGCGCAATTAAAATTTGCGAGAGTAGAAAATTATTTTTTGAATGATTTAATATAGGAAAGGCAATCCCTGGCGTAATTAAAATTTGCGACAGTTAAAAATTAATTTGTGAAAAATTTACTATAGAAAAGGCAATCCCTGGCGCAATTAAAACTTGTGACAGTAAAAAATTATTTTTTGAAAAATTTACAATAGAAAAGGCAATCCCTGGCGTAATTAAAATTTGCGACAGTAAAAAATTAATTTTTTGCAAAATTTACTATAGAAAAGGCAATCCCTGGCGTAATTAAAATTTGCGACAGTAAAAAATTATTTTTTGAAAAATTTACTGTAGAAAAGGCAATCCCTGGCGTAATTAAAATTTGCGACAGTAAAAAATTATTTTTTGAAAAATTTACTATAGAAAAGGAAATCCCTGGCGTATTTAAAATTTGCGACAGTAGAAAATTATTTTTTGAAAAAATTACTGTAGAAAATGCAATCTTTGCGCAATTAAAATTTGCGACAGTTGAAAATTATTTTTTGAAAAAATTACAACAGAAAAGGCAATCCCTGGTGCAATTAAAATTTGCGACAGTAGAAAATTATTTTTTGAAAAATTTACTGTAGAAAAGGCAATCCCTGGCGCAATTAAAATTTGCGACAGTAGAAAATTATTTTTTGAATAATTTAATATAGAAAAGGCAATCCCTGGCGCAATTAAAATTTGCGACAGTAGGAAATTATTTTTTGAAAAATTTACTGTAGGAAAGGCTATCCCTGGCGTATTTAAAATTTGCGACAGTAAAAGATTAATTTTTGAAAAAATTACTATAGAAGAGGCAACCCCTGGCGTATTTAAAATTTGCGACTGTAAAAAATTATTTTTTGAATAATTTACTATAGAAAAGGCAATACCTGGCGTAATTAAAATTTGCGACAGTAAAAAATTATTTTTTGAAATATTTACTATAGAAAAGGCAATCCCTGGCGTAATTAAAATTTGCGACAGTAAAAAATTAATTTTTGAAAAATTTACTATAGAAGAGTCAATCCCTGGCGCATTTAAAATTTGCGACAGTAAAAAATTATTGTTTGAAAAATTTACTGTAGAAAAGGCAATCCCTGGCGTATTTAAAATTTGCGACAGTAAAAAATTAATTTGTGAAAAATTTACTATAGAAAAGGCAATCCCTGGCGCAATTAAAACTTGCGACAGTAAAAAATTATTTTTTGAAAAATTTACTATAGAAATGGCAATCCCTGGCGTAATTAAAATTTGCGACAGTAAAAAATTAATTTTTGAAAAATTTACTATAGAAGAGGCAATCCCTGGCGTATTTAAAATTTGCCACAGTAAAAAATTAATTTTTGAAAAATTTACTATTGAAAAGGCAATCCCTGGCGTATTTAAAATTTGCGACAGTAAAAAATTAATTTGTGAAAAATTTACTATAGAAAAGGCAATCCCTGGCGCAATTAAAACTTGCGACAGTAAAAAATTATTTTTTTGAAAAATTTACTATAGAAAAGACAATCCCTGGCGTAATTAAAATTTGCGACAGTAAAAAATTAATTTTTGAAAAATTTACTATAGAAGAGGCAATCCCTGGCGTATTTAAAATTTGCGACAGTAGAAAATTAAATTTTGAAAAATTTACGACAGTAGAAAATTATTTTTTGAAAAATTTACTATAGAGAAGGCAGTCCCGGGCGCAATTAAAATTTGCGACTGTAGAAAATTATTTTTTGAAAAATTTACTGTAGAAAAGGCAATCCCTGGCGCAATTAAAATTTGCGACAGTAGAAAATTATTTTTTGAAAAATGTACTATAGAAAAGGCAATCCCTGGCGCAATTAAAATTTGCGTCAGTAAAAAATTATTTTTTGAAAAATTTACTGTAGAAATGGCAATCCCTGGCGCAATTAAAATTTGCGACAGTAAAAAATTATTTTTTGAAAAATTTACTATAGAAAAGGCAATCCCTGGCGGATTTAAAATTTTCGACAGTAAAAAATTATTTTTTGAAAAATTTACTATAGAAAAGGCAATCCCTGGCGTATTAAAAATTTGCGACGGTAAAAAATTTTTTTTTGAGAAATTTACTATAGAAAAGGCAATACCTGGCGCAATTAAAATTTGCGACAGTAAAAAATTATTTTTTGCAAAATTTACTATAGAAAAGGCAATCCCTGGCACAATTAAAATTTGCGATAGCAAAAATTATTGTTTGAAAAATTTACTATAGAAAAGGCAATCCCTGGCGTAATTAAAATTTGCGACAGTAGAAAATTATTTTTTGAAAAATTTACTGTAGAAAAAGCAATCCCTGGCGCAGTTAAAATTTGCGACAGTAGAAAATTATTTTTTGAAAAATTTACTATAGAAAAGGCAATCCCTGGCGTATTTAAAATTTGCGACAGTAAAAAATTAATTTGTGAAAAATTTAATATAGAAAAGGCAATCCCTGGCGTATTTAAAATTTGCGACAGTAAAAAATTAATTTGCGACAGTAGAAAATTATTTTTTGAAAAATGTACTATAGAAAAGGCAATCCCTGGCGCAATTAAAATTTGCGTCAGTAAAAAATTATTTTTTGAAAAATTTACTGTAGAAATGGCAATCCCTGGCGCAATTAAAATTTGCGACAGTAAAAAATTATTTTTTGAAAAATTTACTATAGAAAAGGCAATCCCTGGCTGATTTAAAATTTTCGACAGTAAAAAATTATTTTTTGAAAAATTTACTATAGAAAAGGCAATCCCTGGCGTATTAAAAATTTGCGACGGTAAAAAATTATTTTTTGAGAAATTTACTATAGAAAAGGCAATCCCTGGCGCAATTAAAATTTGCGACAGTAACAAATTATTTTTTGCAAAATTTACTATAGAAAAGGCAATCCCTGGCACAATTAAAATTTGCGATAGCAAAAATTATTGTTTGAAAAATTTACTATAGAAAAGGCAATCCCTGGCGTAATTAAAATTTGCGACAGTAGAAAATTATTTTTTGAAAAATTTACTGTAGAAAAAGCAATCCCTGGCGCAGTTAAAATTTGCGACAGTAGAAAATTATTTTTTGAAAAATTTACTATAGAAAAGGCAATCCCTGGCGTATTTAAAATTTGCGACAGTAAAAAATTAATTTGTGAAAAATTTAATATAGAAAAGGCAATCCCTGGCGTATTTAAAATTTGCGACAGTAAAAAATTAATTTGTGAAAAATTTACTATAGAAAAGGCAATCCCTGGCGCAATTAAAACTTGCGACAGTAAAAAATTATTTTTTTGAAAAATTTACTATAGAAAAGACAATCCCTGGCGTAATTAAAATTTGCGACAGTAAAAAATTAATTTTTGAAAAATTTACTATAGAAGAGGCAATCCCTGGCGTATTTAAAATTTGCGACAGTAGAAAATTAAATTTTGAAAAATTTACGACAGTAGAAAATTATTTTTTGAAAAATTTACTATAGAGAAGGCAGTCCCGGGCGCAATTAAAATTTGCGACTGTAGAAAATTATTTTTTGAAAAATTTACTGTAGAAAAGGCAATCCCTGGCGCAATTAAAATTTGCGACAGTAGAAAATTATTTTTTGAAAAATGTACTATAGAAAAGGCAATCCCTGGCGCAATTAAAATTTGCGTCAGTAAAAAATTATTTTTTGAAAAATTTACTGTAGAAATGGCAATCCCTGGCGCAATTAAAATTTGCGACAGTAAAAAATTATTTTTTGAAAAATTTACTATAGAAAAGGCAATCCCTGGCGGATTTAAAATTTTCGACAGTAAAAAATTATTTTTTGAAAAATTTACTATAGAAAAGGCAAACCCTGGCGTATTAAAAATTTGCGACGGTAAAAAATTATTTTTTGAGAAATTTACTATAGAAAAGGCAATCCCTGGCGCAATTAAAATTTGCGACAGTAACAAATTATTTTTTGCAAAATTTACTATAGAAAAGGCAATCCCTGGCACAATTAAAATTTGCGATAGCAAAAATTATTGTTTGAAAAATTTACTATAGAAAAGGCAATCCCTGGCGTAATTAAAATTTGCGACAGTAGAAAATTATTTTTTGAAAAATTTACTGTAGAAAAAGCAATCCCTGGCGCAGTTAAAATTTGCGACAGTAGAAAATTATTTTTTGAAAAATTTACTATAGAAAAGGCAATCCCTGGCGTAATTAAAATTTGCGACAGTTAAAAATTAATTTGTGAAAAATTTACTATAGAAAAGGCAATCCCTGGCGCAATTAAAACTTGTGACAGTAAAAAATTATTTTTTGAAAAATTTACAATAGAATAGGCAATCCCTGGGGTAATTAAAATTTGCGACAGTAAAAAATTAATTTTTTTGCAAAATTTACTACAGAAAAGGCAATCCCTGGCGTAATTAAAATTTGCGACAGTAAAAAATAATTTTTTGAAAAATTTACTGTAGAAAAGGCAATCGCTGGCGTAATTAAAATTTGCGACAGTAAAAAATTATTTTTTGAAAATTTTACTGTAGAAAAGGCAATCCCTGGCGTAATTAAAATTGGCGACAGTAAAAAATTAATTTTTGAAAAATTTACTATAGAAGAGGCAATCCCTGGCGTATTTAAAATTTGCGACAGTAGAAAATTAAATTTTGAAAAATTTACTATAGAAAAGGAAATCCCTGGCGTATTTAAAATTTGCGACAGTAGAAAATTATTTTTTGAAAAAATTACTGTAGAAAATGCAATCTTTGGCGCAATTAAAATTTGCGACAGTTGAAAATTATTTTTTGAAAAAATTACTACAAAAAAGGCAATCCCTGGTGCAATTAAAATTTGCGACAGTAGAAAATTATTTTTTGAAAAATTTACTGTACAAAAGGCAATCCCTGGCGCAATTAAAATTTGCGACAGTAGAAAATTATTTTTTGAATAATTTAATATAGAAAAGGCAATCCCTGGCGCAATTAAAATTTGCGACAGTAGAAAATTATTTTTTGAAAAATTTACTGTAGGAAAGGCAATCCCTGGCGTATTTAAAATTTGCGACAGTAAAAGATTAATTTTTGAAAAATTTACTATAGAAGAGGCAACCCCTGGCGTATTTAAAATTTGCGACTGTAAAAAATTATTTTTTGAATAATTTACTATAGAAAAGGCAATACCTGGCGTAATTAAAATTTGCGACAGTAAAAAATTATTTTTTGAAATATTTACTATAGAAAAGGCAATCCCTGGCGTAATTAAAATTTGCGACAGTAAAAAATTAATTTTTGAAAAATTTACTATAGAAGAGGCAATCCCTGGCGTATTTAAAATTTGCGACAGTAAAAAATTATTTTTTGAAAAATTTACTGTAGAAAAGGCAATCCCTGGCTTATTTAAAATTTGCGACAGTAAAAAATTAATTTGTGAAAAATTTACTACAGAAAAGGCAATCCCTGGCGCAATTAAAACTTGCGACAGTAAAAAATTATTTTTTGAAAAATTTACTATAGAAAAGGCAATCCCTGGCGTAATTAAAATTTGCGACAGTAAAAAATTAATTTTTGAAAAATTTACTATAGAAGAGGCAATCCCTGGCGTATTTAAAATTTGCGACAGTAAAAAATTATTTTTTGAAAAATTTACTGTAGAAAAGGCAATCCCTGGCTTATTTAAAATTTGCGACAGTAAAAAATTAATTTGTGAAAACTTTACTACAGAAAAGGCAATCCCTGGCGCAATTAAAACTTGCGACAGTAAAAAATTATTTTTTGAAAAATTTACTATAGAAAAGGCAATCCCTGGCGTAATTAAAATTTGCGACAGTAAAAAATTAATTTTTGAAAAATTTACTATAGAAGAGGCAATCCCTGGCGTATTTAAAATTTTGCGACAGTAGAAAATTAAATTCTGAAAAAATTACTATAGAAAAGGCAATCCCTGGCGCAATTAAAATTTGCGACAGTAGAAAATTATTTTTTGAAAAATTTACTATGGAAAAAGCAATCCCTGGCGTAATTAAAATTTGTGACAGTAAAAAATTATTTTTTGAAAAATTTATTATAGAAAAGGCAATCCCTGGCGCAATTAAAATTTGCGACAGTAAAAAATTATTTTTTGAAAATTTACTATAGAAAAGGCAATCCCTGGCGCAATTAAAATTTGCGACTGTAGAAAATTATTTTTTGAAAAATTTACTGTAGAAAAGGCAATCCGTGGCGCAATTAAAATTTGCGACAGTAGAAAATTATTTTTTGAAAAATGTACTATAGAAAAGGCAATCCCTGGCGCAATTAAAATTTGCGTCAGTAAAAAATTTTTTTTTGAAAAATTTACTGTAGAAATGGCAATCCCTGGCGCAATTAAAATTTGCGACAGTAAAAAATTATTTTTGAAAAATTTACTATAGAAAAGGCAATCCCTGGCGGATTTAAAATTTTCAACAGTAAAAAATTATTTTTTAAAAAATTTGCTATAGAAAAGGCAATCCCTGGCGTATTAAAAATTTGCGACGGTAAAAAATTATTTTTTGAGAAATTTACTATAGAAAAGGCAATCCCTGGCGCAATTAAAATTTGCGACAGTAACAAATTATTTTTTGCAAAATTTACTATAGAAAAGGCAATCCCTGGCACAATTAAAATTTGCGATAGCAAAAATTATTGTTTGAAAAATTTACTATAGAAAAGGCAATCCCTGGCGTAATTAAAATTTGCGACAGTAGAAAATTATTTTTTGGAAAATTTACTGTAGAAAAGGCAATCCCTGGCGCAGTTAAAATTTGCGACAGTAGAAAATTATTTTTTGAAAAATTTACTATAGAAAAGGCAATCCCTGGCGTAATTAAAATTTGCGACAGTTAAAAATTAATTTGTGAAAAATTTACTAAAGAAAAGGCAATCCCTGGCGCAATTAAAACTTGTGACAGTAAAAAATTATTTTTTGAAAAATTTACAATAGAAAAGGCAATCCCTGGGGTAATTAAAATTTGCGACAGTAAAAAATTAATTTTTTGCAAAATTTACTATAGAAAAGGCAATCCCTGGCGTAATTAAAATTTGCGACAGCAAAAAATTATTTTTTGAAAAATTTACTGTAGAAAAGGCAATCCCTGGCGTAATTAAAATTTGCGACAGTAAAAAATTATTTTTTGAAAATTTTACTGTAGAAAAGGCAATCCCTGGCGTAATTAAAATTGGCGACAGTAAAAAATTAATTTTTGAAAAATTTACTATAGAAGAGGCAATCCCTGGCGTATTTAAAATTTGCGACAGTAGAAAATTAAATTTTGAAAAATTTACTATAGAAAAGGAAATCCCTGGCGTATTTAAAATTTGCGACAGTAGAAAATTATTTTTTGAAAAAATTACTGTAGAAAATGCAATCTTTGGCGCAATTAAAATTTGCGACAGTTGAAAATTATTTTTTGAAAAAATTACTACAAAAAAGGCAATCCCTGGTGCAATTAAAATTTGCGACAGTAGAAAATTATTTTTTGAAAAATTTACTATAGAAAAGGCAACCCCTGGCGTATTTAAAATTTGCGACTGTAAATAATTATTTTTTGAATAATTTACTATAGAAAAGGCAATACCTGGCGTAATTAAAATTTGCGACAGTAAAAAATTATTTTTTGAAATATTTACTGTACAAAAGGCAATCCCTGGCGTATTTAAAATTTGCGACAGTAAAAAATTATTTTTTGAAAATTTACTATAGAAAAGGCAATCCCTGGCGCAATTAAAATTTGCGACTGTAGAAAATTATTTTTTGAAAAATTTACTATAGAAAAGGCAATCCCTGGCGCAATTAAAATTTGCGTCAGTAAAAAATTATTTTTTGAAAAATTTACTGTAGAAATGGCAATCCCTGGCGCAATTAAAATTTGCGACAGTAAAAAATTATTTTTTGAAAAATTTACTATAGAAAAGGCAATCCCTGGCGGATTTAAAATTTTCGACAGTAAAAAATTATTTTTTAAAAAATTTACTATGGAAAAAGCAATCCCTGGCGTAATTAAAATTTGTGACAGTAAAAAATTATTTTTTGAAAAATTTATTATAGAAAAGGCAATCCCTGGCGCAATTAAAATTTGCGACAGTAAAAAATTATTTTTTGAAAATTTACTATAGAAAAGGCAATCCCTGGCGCAATTAAAATTTGCGACTGTAGAAAATTATTTTTTGAAAAATTTACTGTAGAAAAGGCAATCCGTGGCGCAATTAAAATTTGCGACAGTAGAAAATTATTTTTTGAAAAATGTACTATAGAAAAGGCAATCCCTGGCGCAATTAAAATTTGCGTCAGTAAAAAATTATTTTTTGAAAAATTTACTGTAGAAATGGCAATCCCTGGCGCAATTAAAATTTGCGACAGTAAAAAATTATTTTTTGAAAAATTTACTATAGAAAAGGCAATCCCTGGCGGATTTAAAATTTTCGACAGTAAAAAATTATTTTTTAAAAAATTTACTATAGAAAAGGCAATCCCTGGCGTATTAAAAATTTGCGACGGTAAAAAATTATTTTTTGAGAAATTTACTATAGAAAAGGCAATCCCTGGCGCAATTAAAATTTGCGACAGTAACAAATTATTTTTTGCAAAATTTACTATAGAAAAGGCAATCCCTGGCACAATTAAAATTTGCGATAGCAAAAATTATTGTTTGAAAAATTTACTATAGAAAAGGCAATCCCTGGCGTAATTAAAATTTGCGACAGTAGAAAATTATTGTTTGAAAAATTTACTGTAGAAAAGGCAATCCCTGGCGTATTTAAAATTTGCGACAGTAAAAAATTAATTTGTGAAAAATTTACTATAGAAAAGGCAATCCCTGGCGCAATTAAAACTTGCGACAGTAAAAAATTATTTTTTGAAAAATTTACTATAGAAATGGCAATCCCTGGCGTAATTAAAATTTGCGACAGTAAAAAATTAATTTTTGAAAAATTTACTATAGAAGAGGCAATCCCTGGCGTATTTAAAATTTGCCACAGTAAAAAATTAATTTTTGAAAAATTTACTATTGAAAAGGCAATCCCTGGCGTATTTAAAATTTGCGACAGTAAAAAATTAATTTGTGAAAAATTTACTATAGAAAAGGCAATCCCTGGCGCAATTAAAACTTGCGACAGTAAAAAATTATTTTTTTGAAAAATTTACTATAGAAAAGACAATCCCTGGCGTAATTAAAATTTGCGACAGTAAAAAATTAATTTTTGAAAAATTTACTATAGAAGAGGCAATCCCTGGCGTATTTAAAATTTGCGACAGTAGAAAATTAAATTTTGAAAAATTTACGACAGTAGAAAATTATTTTTTGAAAAATTTACTATAGAGAAGGCAGTCCCGGGCGCAATTAAAATTTGCGACTGTAGAAAATTATTTTTTGAAAAATTTACTGTAGAAAAGGCAATCCCTGGCGCAATTAAAATTTGCGACAGTAGAAAATTATTTTTTGAAAAATGTACTATAGAAAAGGCAATCCCTGGCGCAATTAAAATTTGCGTCAGTAAAAAATTATTTTTTGAAAATTTACTGTAGAAATGGCAATCCCTGGCGCAATTAAAATTTGCGACAGTAAAAAATTATTTTTTGAAAAATTTACTATAGAAAAGGCAATCCCTGGCGGATTTAAAATTTTCGACAGTAAAAAATTATTTTTTGAAAAATTTACTATAGAAAAGGCAATCCCTGGCGTATTAAAAATTTGCGACGGTAAAAAATTTTTTTTTGAGAAATTTACTATAGAAAAGGCAATACCTGGCGCAATTAAAATTTGCGACAGTAACAAATTATTTTTTGCAAAATTTACTATAGAAAAGGCAATCCCTGGCACAATTAAAATTTGCGATAGCAAAAATTATTGTTTGAAAAATTTACTATAGAAAAGGCAATCCCTGGCGTAATTAAAATTTGCGACAGTAGAAAATTATTTTTTGAAAAATTTACTGTAGAAAAAGCAATCCCTGGCGCAGTTAAAATTTGCGACAGTAGAAAATTATTTTTTGAAAAATTTACTATAGAAAAGGCAATCCCTGGCGTATTTAAAATTTGCGACAGTAAAAAATTAATTTGTGAAAAATTTAATATAGAAAAGGCAATCCCTGGCGTATTTAAAATTTGCGACAGTAAAAAATTAATTTGCGACAGTAGAAAATTATTTTTTGAAAAATGTACTATAGAAAAGGCAATCCCTGGCGCAATTAAAATTTGCGTCAGTAAAAAATTATTTTTTGAAAAATTTACTGTAGAAATGGCAATCCCTGGCGCAATTAAAATTTGCGACAGTAAAAAATTATTTTTTGAAAAATTTACTATAGAAAAGGCAATCCCTGGCGGATTTAAAATTTTCGACAGTAAAAAATTATTTTTTGAAAAATTTACTATAGAAAAGGCAATCCCTGGCGTATTAAAAATTTGCGACGGTAAAAAATTATTTTTTGAGAAATTTACTATAGAAAAGGCAATCCCTGGCGCAATTAAAATTTGCGACAGTAACAAATTATTTTTTGCAAAATTTACTATAGAAAAGGCAATCCCTGGCACAATTAAAATTTGCGATAGCAAAAATTATTGTTTGAAAAATTTACTATAGAAAAGGCAATCCCTGGCGTAATTAAAATTTGCGACAGTAGAAAATTATTTTTTGAAAAATTTACTGTAGAAAAAGCAATCCCTGGCGCAGTTAAAATTTGCGACAGTAGAAAATTATTTTTTGAAAAATTTACTATAGAAAAGGCAATCCCTGGCGTATTTAAAATTTGCGACAGTAAAAAATTAATTTGTGAAAAATTTAATATAGAAAAGGCAATCCCTGGCGTATTTAAAATTTGCGACAGTAAAAAATTAATTTGTGAAAAATTTACTATAGAAAAGGCAATCCCTGGCGCAATTAAAACTTGCGACAGTAAAAAATTATTTTTTTGAAAAATTTACTATAGAAAAGACAATCCCTGGCGTAATTAAAATTTGCGACAGTAAAAAATTAATTTTTGAAAAATTTACTATAGAAGAGGCAATCCCTGGCGTATTTAAAATTTGCGACAGTAGAAAATTAAATTTTGAAAAATTTACGACAGTAGAAAATTATTTTTTGAAAAATTTACTATAGAGAAGGCAGTCCCGGGCGCAATTAAAATTTGCGACTGTAGAAAATTATTTTTTGAAAAATTTACTGTAGAAAAGGCAATCCCTGGCGCAATTAAAATTTGCGACAGTAGAAAATTATTTTTTGAAAAATGTACTATAGAAAAGGCAATCCCTGGCGCAATTAAAATTTGCGTCAGTAAAAAATTATTTTTTGAAAAATTTACTGTAGAAATGGCAATCCCTGGCGCAATTAAAATTTGCGACAGTAAAAAATTATTTTTTGAAAAATTTACTATAGAAAAGGCAATCCCTGGCGGATTTAAAATTTTCGACAGTAAAAAATTATTTTTTGAAAAATTTACTATAGAAAAGGCAATCCCTGGCGTATTAAAAATTTGCGACGGTAAAAAATTATTTTTTGAGAAATTTACTATAGAAAAGGCAATCCCTGGCGCAATTAAAATTTGCGACAGTAACAAATTATTTTTTGCAAAATTTACTATAGAAAAGGCAATCCCTGGCACAATTAAAATTTGCGATAGCAAAAATTATTGTTTGAAAAATTTACTATAGAAAAGGCAATCCCTGGCGTAATTAAAATTTGCGACAGTAGAAAATTATTTTTTGAAAAATTTACTGTAGAAAAAGCAATCCCTGGCGCAGTTAAAATTTGCGACAGTAGAAAATTATTTTTTGAAAAATTTACTATAGAAAAGGCAATCCCTGGCGTAATTAAAATTTGCGACAGTTAAAAATTAATTTGTGAAAAATTTACTATAGAAAAGGCAATCCCTGGCGCAATTAAAACTTGTGACAGTAAAAAATTATTTTTTGAAAAATTTACAATAGAATAGGCAATCCCTGGGGTAATTAAAATTTGCGACAGTAAAAAATTAATTTTTTTGCAAAATTTACTACAGAAAAGGCAATCCCTGGCGTAATTAAAATTTGCGACAGTAAAAAATTATTTTTTGAAAAATTTACTGTAGAAAAGGCAATCCCTGGCGTAATTAAAATTTGCGACAGTAAAAAATTATTTTTTGAAAATTTTACTGTAGAAAAGGCAATCCCTGGCGTAATTAAAATTGGCGACAGTAAAAAATTAATTTTTGAAAAATTTACTATAGAAGAGGCAATCCCTGGCGTATTTAAAATTTGCGACAGTAGAAAATTAAATTTTGAAAAATTTACTATAGAAAAGGAAATCCCTGGCGTATTTAAAATTTGCGACAGTAGAAAATTATTTTTTGAAAAAATTACTGTAGAAAATGCAATCTTTGGCGCAATTAAAATTTGCGACAGTTGAAAATTATTTTTTGAAAAAATTACTACAAAAAAGGCAATCCCTGGTGCAATTAAAATTTGCGACAGTAGAAAATTATTTTTTGAAAAATTTACTGTACAAAAGGCAATCCCTGGCGCAATTAAAATTTGCGACAGTAGAAAATTATTTTTTGAATAATTTAATATAGAAAAGGCAATCCCTGGCGCAATTAAAATTTGCGACAGTAGAAAATTATTTTTTGAAAAATTTACTGTAGGAAAGGCAATCCCTGGCGTATTTAAAATTTGCGACAGTAAAAGATTAATTTTTGAAAAATTTACTATAGAAGAGGCAACCCCTGGCGTATTTAAAATTTGCGACTGTAAAAAATTATTTTTTGAATAATTTACTATAGAAAAGGCAATACCTGGCGTAATTAAAATTTGCGACAGTAAAAAATTATTTTTTGAAATATTTACTGTACAAAAGGCAATCCCTGGCGTATTTAAAATTTGCGACAGTAAAAAATTAATTTGTGAAAAATTTACTATAGAAAAGGCAATCCCTGGCGCAATTAAAACTTGCGACAGTAAAAAATTATTTTTTGAAAAATTTACTATAGAAAAGGCAATCCCTGGCGTAATTAAAATTTGCGACAATAAAAAATTAATTTTTGAAAAATTTACTATAGAAGAGGCAATACCTGGCGTATTTAAAATTTGCCACAGTAAAAAATTAATTTTTGAAAAATTTACTATTGAAAAGGCAATCCCTGGCGCAATTAAAATTTGCGACAGTAAAAAATTATTTTTTGAAAAATTTACTGTAGGAAAGGCAATCCCTGGCGTATTTAAAATTTGCGACAGTAAAAAATTAATTTTTGAAAAATTTACTATAGAAGAGGCAATCCCTGGCGTATTTAAAATTTGCGACAGTAAAAAATTAATTTTTGAATAATTTACTATAGAAAAGGCAATCCCTGGCGTAATTAAAATTTGCGACAGTAAAAAATTATTTTTTGAAATATTTACTATAGAAAAGGCAATCCCTGGCGTAATTAAAATTTGCGACAGTAAAAAATTAATTTTTGAAAAATTTACTATAGAAGAGGCAATCCCTGGCGTATTTAAAATTTGCGACAGTAAAAAATTATTTTTTGAAAAATTTACTGTAGAAAAGGCAATCCCTGGCTTATTTAAAATTTGCGACAGTAAAAAATTAATTTGTGAAAAATTTACTACAGAAAAGGCAATCCCTGGCGCAATTAAAACTTGCGACAGTAAAAAATTATTTTTTGAAAAATTTACTATAGAAAAGGCAATCCCTGGCGTAATTAAAATTTGCGACAGTAAAAAATTAATTTTTGAAAAATTTACTATAGAAGAGGCAATCCCTGGCGTATTTAAAATTTTGCGACAGTAGAAAATTAAATTCTGAAAAAATTACTATAGAAAAGGCAATCCCTGGCGCAATTAAAATTTGCGACAGTAGAAAATTATTTTTTGAAAAATTTACTATGGAAAAAGCAATCCCTGGCGTAATTAAAATTTGTGACAGTAAAAAATTATTTTTTGAAAAATTTATTATAGAAAAGGCAATCCCTGGCGCAATTAAAATTTGCGACAGTAAAAAATTATTTTTTGAAAATTTACTATAGAAAAGGCAATCCCTGGCGCAATTAAAATTTGCGACTGTAGAAAATTATTTTTTGAAAAATTTACTGTAGAAAAGGCAATCCGTGGCGCAATTAAAATTTGCGACAGTAGAAAATTATTTTTTGAAAAATGTACTATAGAAAAGGCAATCCCTGGCGCAATTAAAATTTGCGTCAGTAAAAAATTTTTTTTTGAAAAATTTACTGTAGAAATGGCAATCCCTGGCGCAATTAAAATTTGCGACAGTAAAAAATTATTTTTTGAAAAATTTACTATAGAAAAGGCAATCCCTGGCGGATTTAAAATTTTCGACAGTAAAAAATTATTTTTTAAAAAATTTACTATAGAAAAGGCAATCCCTGGCGTATTAAAAATTTGCGACGGTAAAAAATTATTTTTTGAGAAATTTACTATAGAAAAGGCAATCCCTGGCGCAATTAAAATTTGCGACAGTAACAAATTATTTTTTGCAAAATTTACTATAGAAAAGGCAATCCCTGGCACAATTAAAATTTGCGATAGCAAAAATTATTGTTTGAAAAATTTACTATAGAAAAGGCAATCCCTGGCGTAATTAAAATTTGCGACAGTAGAAAATTATTTTTTGGAAAATTTACTGTAGAAAAGGCAATCCCTGGCGCAGTTAAAATTTGCGACAGTAGAAAATTATTTTTTGAAAAATTTACTATAGAAAAGGCAATCCCTGGCGTAATTAAAATTTGCGACAGTTAAAAATTAATTTGTGAAAAATTTACTAAAGAAAAGGCAATCCCTGGCGCAATTAAAACTTGTGACAGTAAAAAATTATTTTTTGAAAAATTTACAATAGAAAAGGCAATCCCTGGGGTAATTAAAATTTGCGACAGTAAAAAATTAATTTTTTGCAAAATTTACTATAGAAAAGGCAATCCCTGGCGTAATTAAAATTTGCGACAGCAAAAAATTATTTTTTGAAAAATTTACTGTAGAAAAGGCAATCCCTGGCGTAATTAAAATTTGCGACAGTAAAAAATTATTTTTTGAAAATTTTACTGTAGAAAAGGCAATCCCTGGCGTAATTAAAATTGGCGACAGTAAAAAATTAATTTTTGAAAAATTTACTATAGAAGAGGCAATCCCTGGCGTATTTAAAATTTGCGACAGTAGAAAATTAAATTTTGAAAAATTTACTATAGAAAAGGCAATCCCTGGCGTATTTAAAATTTGCGACAGTAGAAAATTATTTTTTGAAAAAATTACTGTAGAAAATGCAATCTTTGGCGCAATTAAAATTTGCGACAGTTGAAAATTATTTTTTGAAAAAATTACTACAAAAAAGGCAATCCCTGGTGCAATTAAAATTTGCGACAGTAGAAAATTATTTTTTGAAAAATTTACTATAGAAAAGGCAACCCCTGGCGTATTTAAAATTTGCGACTGTAAATAATTATTTTTTGAATAATTTACTATAGAAAAGGCAATACCTGGCGTAATTAAAATTTGCGACAGTAAAAAATTATTTTTTGAAATATTTACTGTACAAAAGGCAATCCCTGGCGTATTTAAAATTTGCGACAGTAAAAAATTATTTTTTGAAAATTTACTATAGAAAAGGCAATCCCTGGCGCAATTAAAATTTGCGAATGTAGAAAATTATTTTTTGAAAAATTTACTGTAGAAAAGGCAATCCGTGGCGCAATTAAAATTTGCTACAGTAGAAAATTATTTTTTGAAAAATGTACTATAGAAAAGGCAATCCCTGGCGCAATTAAAATTTGCGTCAGTAAAAAATTATTTTTTGAAAAATTTACTGTAGAAATGGCAATCCCTGGCGCAATTAAAATTTGCGACAGTAAAAAATTATTTTTTGAAAAATTTACTATAGAAAAGGCAATCCCTGGCGGATTTAAAATTTTCGACAGTAAAAAATTATTTTTTAAAAAATTTACTATGGAAAAAGCAATCCCTGGCGTAATTAAAATTTGTGACAGTAAAAAATTATTTTTTGAAAAATTTATTATAGAAAAGGCAATCCCTGGCGCAATTAAAATTTGCGACAGTAAAAAATTATTTTTTGAAAATTTACTATAGAAAAGGCAATCCCTGGCGCAATTAAAATTTGCGACTGTAGAAAATTATTTTTTGAAAAATTTACTGTAGAAAAGGCAATCCGTGGCGCAATTAAAATTTGCGACAGTAGAAAATTATTTTTTGAAAAATGTACTATAGAAAAGGCAATCCCTGGCGCAATTAAAATTTGCGTCAGTAAAAAATTATTTTTTGAAAAATTTACTGTAGAAATGGCAATCCCTGGCGCAATTAAAATTTGCGACAGTAAAAAATTATTTTTTGAAAAATTTACTATAGAAAAGGCAATCCCTGGCGGATTTAAAATTTTCGACAGTAAAAAATTATTTTTTAAAAAATTTACTATAGAAAAGGCAATCCCTGGCGTATTAAAAATTTGCGACGGTAAAAAATTATTTTTTGAGAAATTTACTATAGAAAAGGCAATCCCTGGCGCAATTAAAATTTGCGACAGTAACAAATTATTTTTTGCAAAATTTACTATAGAAAAGGCAATCCCTGGCACAATTAAAATTTGCGATAGCAAAAATTATTGTTTGAAAAATTTACTATAGAAAAGGCAATCCCTGGCGTAATTAAAATTTGCGACAGTAGAAAATTATTTTTTGGAAAATTTACTGTAGAAAAGGCAATCCCTGGCGCAGTTAAAATTTGCGACAGTAGAAAATTATTTTTTGAAAAATTTACTATAGAAAAGGCAATCCCTGGCGTAATTAAAATTTGCGACAGTTAAAAATTAATTTGTGAAAAATTTACTAAAGAAAAGGCAATCCCTGGCGCAATTAAAACTTGTGACAGTAAAAAAGTATTTTTTGAAAAATTTACAATAGAAAAGGCAATCCCTGGGGTAATTAAAATTTGCGACAGTAAAAAATTAATTTTTTGCAAAATTTACTATAGAAAAGGCAATCCCTGGCGTAATTAAAATTTGCGACAGTAAAAAATTATTTTTTGAAAAATTTACTGTAGAAAAGGCAATCCCTGGCGTAATTAAAATTTGCGACAGTAAAAAATTATTTTTTGAAAATTTTACTGTAGAAAAGGCAATCCCTGGCGTAATTAAAATTGGCGACAGTAAAAAATTAATTTTTGAAAAATTTACTATAGAAGAGGCAATCCCTGGCGTATTTAAAATTTGCGACAGTAGAAAATTAAATTTTGAAAAATTTACTATAGAAAAGGAAATCCCTGGCGTATTTAAAATTTGCGACAGTAGAAAATTATTTTTTGAAAAAATTACTGTAGAAAATGCAATCTTTGGCGCAATTAAAATTTGCGACAGTTGAAAATTATTTTTTGAAAAAATTACTACAAAAAAGGCAATCCCTGGTGCAATTAAAATTTGCGACAGTAGAAAATTATTTTTTGAAAAATTTACTGTACAAAAGGCAAACCCTGGCGCAATTAAAATTTGCGACAGTAGAAAATTATTTTTTGAATAATTTAATATAGAAAAGGCAATCCCTGGCGCAATTAAAATTTGCGACAGTAGAAAATTATTTTTTGAAAAATTTACTGTAGGAAAGGCAATCCCTGGCGTATTTAAAATTTGCGACAGTAAAAGATTAATTTTTGAAAAATTTACTATAGAAGAGGCAACCCCTGGCGTATTTAAAATTTGCGACTGTAAATAATTATTTTTTGAATAATTTACTATAGAAAAGGCAATACCTGGCGTAATTAAAATTTGCGACAGTAAAAAATTATTTTTTGAAATATTTACTGTACAAAAGGCAATCCCTGGCGTATTTAAAATTTGCGACAGTAAAAAATTAATTTGTGAAAAATTTACTATAGAAAAGGCAATCCCTGGCGCAATTAAAACTTGCGACAGTAAAAAATTATTTTTTGAAAAATTTACTATAGAAAAGGCAATCCCTGGCGTAATTAAAATTTGCGACAGTAAAAAATTAATTTTTGAAAAATTTACTATAGAAGAGGCAATCCCTGGCGTATTTAAAATTTGCCACAGTAAAAAATTAATTTTTGAAAAATTTACTATTGAAAAGGCAATCCCTGGCGCAATTAAAATTTGCGACAGTAAAAAATTATTTTTTGAAAAATTTACTGTAGGAAAGGCAATCCCTGGCGTATTTAAATTTTGCGACAGTAAAAAATTAATTTTTGAAAAATTTACTATAGAAGAGGCAATCCCTGGCGTATTTAAAATTTGCGACAGTAAAAAATTAATTTTTGAATAATTTACTATAGAAAAGGCAATCCCTGGCGCAATTAAAACTTGTGACAGTAAAAAATTATTTTTTGAAAAATTTACAATAGAAAAGGCAATCCCTGGGGTAATTAAAATTTGCGACAGTAAAAAATTAATTTTTTGCAAAATTTACTATAGAAAAGGCAATCCCTGGCGTAATTAAAATTTGCGACAGCAAAAAATTATTTTTTGAAAAATTTACTGTAGAAAAGGCAATCCCTGGCGTAATTAAAATTTGCGACAGTAAAAAATTATTTTTTGAAAATTTTACTGTAGAAAAGGCAATCCCTGGCGTAATTAAAATTGGCGACAGTAAAAAATTAATTTTTGAAAAATTTACTATAGAAGAGGCAATCCCTGGCGTATTTAAAATTTGCGACAGTAGAAAATTAAATTTTGAAAAATTTACTATAGAAAAGGCAATCCCTGGCGTATTTAAAATTTGCGACAGTAGAAAATTATTTTTTGAAAAAATTACTGTAGAAAATGCAATCTTTGGCGCAATTAAAATTTGCGACAGTTGAAAATTATTTTTTGAAAAAATTACTACAAAAAAGGCAATCCCTGGTGCAATTAAAATTTGCGACAGTAGAAAATTATTTTTTGAAAAATTTACTATAGAAAAGGCAACCCCTGGCGTATTTAAAATTTGCGACTGTAAATAATTATTTTTTGAATAATTTACTATAGAAAAGGCAATACCTGGCGTAATTAAAATTTGCGACAGTAAAAAATTATTTTTTGAAATATTTACTGTACAAAAGGCAATCCCTGGCGTATTTAAAATTTGCGACAGTAAAAAATTATTTTTTGAAAATTTACTATAGAAAAGGCAATCCCTGGCGCAATTAAAATTTGCGAATGTAGAAAATTATTTTTTGAAAAATTTACTGTAGAAAAGGCAATCCGTGGCGCAATTAAAATTTGCTACAGTAGAAAATTATTTTTTGAAAAATGTACTATAGAAAAGGCAATCCCTGGCGCAATTAAAATTTGCGTCAGTAAAAAATTATTTTTTGAAAAATTTACTGTAGAAATGGCAATCCCTGGCGCAATTAAAATTTGCGACAGTAAAAAATTATTTTTTGAAAAATTTACTATAGAAAAGGCAATCCCTGGCGGATTTAAAATTTTCGACAGTAAAAAATTATTTTTTAAAAAATTTACTATGGAAAAAGCAATCCCTGGCGTAATTAAAATTTGTGACAGTAAAAAATTATTTTTTGAAAAATTTATTATAGAAAAGGCAATCCCTGGCGCAATTAAAATTTGCGACAGTAAAAAATTATTTTTTGAAAATTTACTATAGAAAAGGCAATCCCTGGCGCAATTAAAATTTGCGACTGTAGAAAATTATTTTTTGAAAAATTTACTGTAGAAAAGGCAATCCGTGGCGCAATTAAAATTTGCGACAGTAGAAAATTATTTTTTGAAAAATGTACTATAGAAAAGGCAATCCCTGGCGCAATTAAAATTTGCGTCAGTAAAAAATTATTTTTTGAAAAATTTACTGTAGAAATGGCAATCCCTGGCGCAATTAAAATTTGCGACAGTAAAAAATTATTTTTTGAAAAATTTACTATAGAAAAGGCAATCCCTGGCGGATTTAAAATTTTCGACAGTAAAAAATTATTTTTTAAAAATTTGCGACGGTAAAAAATTATTTTTTGAGAAATTTACTATAGAAAAGGCAATCCCTGGCGCAATTAAAATTTGCGACAGTAACAAATTATTTTTTGCAAACTTTACTATAGAAAAGGCAATCCCTGGCACAATTAAAATTTGCGATAGCAAAAATTATTGTTTGAAAAATTTACTATAGAAAAGGCAATCCCTGGCGTAATTAAAATTTGCGACAGTAGAAAATTATTTTTTGGAAAATTTACTGTAGAAAAGGCAATCCCTGGCGCAGTTAAAATTTGCGACAGTAGAAAATTATTTTTTGAAAAATTTACTATAGAAAAGGCAATCCCTGGCGTAATTAAAATTTGCGACAGTTAAAAATTAATTTGTGAAAAATTTACTAAAGAAAAGGCAATCCCTGGCGCAATTAAAACTTGTGACAGTAAAAAAGTATTTTTTGAAAAATTTACAATAGAAAAGGCAATCCCTGGGGTAATTAAAATTTGCGACAGTAAAAAATTAATTTTTTGCAAAATTTACTATAGAAAAGGCAATCCCTGGCGTAATTAAAATTTGCGACAGTAAAAAATTATTTTTTGAAAAATTTACTGTAGAAAAGGCAATCCCTGGCGTAATTAAAATTTGCGACAGTAAAAAATTATTTTTTGAAAATTTTACTGTAGAAAAGGCAATCCCTGGCGTAATTAAAATTGGCGACAGTAAAAAATTAATTTTTGAAAAATTTACTATAGAAGAGGCAATCCCTGGCGTATTTAAAATTTGCGACAGTAGAAAATTAAATTTTGAAAAATTTACTATAGAAAAGGAAATCCCTGGCGTATTTAAAATTTGCGACAGTAGAAAATTATTTTTTGAAAAAATTACTGTAGAAAATGCAATCTTTGGCGCAATTAAAATTTGCGACAGTTGAAAATTATTTTTTGAAAAAATTACTACAAAAAAGGCAATCCCTGGTGCAATTAAAATTTGCGACAGTAGAAAATTATTTTTTGAAAAATTTACTGTACAAAAGGCAAACCCTGGCGCAATTAAAATTTGCGACAGTAGAAAATTATTTTTTGAATAATTTAATATAGAAAAGGCAATCCCTGGCGCAATTAAAATTTGCGACAGTAGAAAATTATTTTTGGAAAAATTTACTGTAGGAAAGGCAATCCCTGGCGTATTTAAAATTTGCGACAGTAAAAGATTAATTTTTGAAAAATTTACTATAGAAGAGGCAACCCCTGGCGTATTTAAAATTTGCGACTGTAAATAATTATTTTTTGAATAATTTACTATAGAAAAGGCAATACCTGGCGTAATTAAAATTTGCGACAGTAAAAAATTATTTTTTGAAATATTTACTGTACAAAAGGCAATCCCTGGCGTATTTAAAATTTGCGACAGTAAAAAATTAATTTGTGAAAAATTTACTATAGAAAAGGCAATCCCTGGCGCAATTAAAACTTGCGACAGTAAAAAATTATTTTTTGAAAAATTTACTATAGAAAAGGCAATCCCTGGCGTAATTAAAATTTGCGACAGTAAAAAATTAATTTTTGAAAAATTTACTATAGAAGAGGCAATCCCTGGCGTATTTAAAATTTGCCACAGTAAAAAATTAATTTTTGAAAAATTTACTATTGAAAAGGCAATCCCTGGCGCAATTAAAATTTGCGACAGTAAAAAATTATTTTTTGAAAAATTTACTGTAGGAAAGGCAATCCCTGGCGTATTTAAATTTTGCGACAGTAAAAAATTAATTTTTGAAAAATTTACTATAGAAGAGGCAATCCCTGGCGTATTTAAAATTTGCGACAGTAAAAAATTAATTTTTGAATAATTTACTATAGAAAAGGCAATCCCTGGCGTAATTAAAATTTGCGACTGTAAATAATTATTTTTTGAATAATTTACTATAGAAAAGGCAATACCTGGCGTAATTAAAATTTGCGACAGTAAAAAATTATTTTTTGAAATATTTACTGTACAAAAGGCAATCCCTGGCGTATTTAAAATTTGCGACAGTAAAAAATTAATTTGTGAAAAATTTACTATAGAAAAGGCAATCCCTGGCGCAATTAAAACTTGCGACAATAAAAAATTATTTTTTGAAAAATTTACTATAGAAAAGGCAATCCCTGGCGTAATTAATATTTGCGACAGTAAAAAATTAATTTTTGAAAAATTTACTATAGAAGAGGCAATCCCTGGCGTATTTAAAATTTGCCACAGTAAAAAATTAATTTTTGAAAAATTTACTATTGAAAAGGCAATCCCTGGCGCAATTAAAATTTGCGACAGTAAAAAATTATTTTTTGAAAAATTTACTGTAGGAAAGGCAATCCCTGGCGTATTTAAATTTTGCGACAGTAAAAAATTAATTTTTGAAAAATTTACTATAGAAGAGGCAATCCCTGGCGTATTTAAAATTTGCGACAGTAAAAAATTAATTTTTGAATAATTTACTATAGAAAAGGCAATCCCTGGCGTAATTAAAATTTGCGACAGTAAAAAATTATTTTTTGAAATATTTACTATAGAAAAGGCAATCCCTGGCGTAATTAAAATTTGCGACAGTAAAAAATTAATTTTTGAAAAATTTACTATAGAAGAGGCAATCCCTGGCGTATTTAAAATTTGCGACAGTAAAAAATTATTTTTTGAAAAATTTACTGTAGAAAAGGCAATCCCTGGCTTATTTAAAATTTGCGACAGTAAAAAATTAATTTGTGAAAAATTTACTACAGAAAAGGCAATCCCTGGCGCAATTAAAACTTGCGACAGTAAAAAATTATTTTTTGAAAAATTTACTATAAAAAAGGCAATCCCTGGCGTAATTAAAATTTGCGACAGTAAAAAATTAATTTTTGAAAAATTTACTATAGAGGAGGCAATCCCTGGCGTATTTAAAATTTTGCGACAGTAGAAAATTAAATTCTGAAAAAATTACTATAGAAAAGGCAATCCCTGGCGCAATTAAAATTTGCGACAGTAGAAAATTATTTTTTGAAAAATTTACTATGGAAAAAGCAATCCCTGGCGTAATTAAAATTTGTGACAGTAAAAAATTATTTTTTGAAAAATTTATTATAGAAAAGGCAATCCCTGGCGCAATTAAAATTTGCGACAGTAAAAAATTATTTTTTGAAAAATTTACTGTAGAAAAGGCAATCCCTGGCGTATTTAAAATTTGCGACAGTAAAAAATTATTTTTTGAAAAATTTACTGTAGAAAAGGCAATCCCTGGCGTATTTAAAATTTGCGAGAGTAAAAAATTAATTTGTGAAAAATTGACTATAGAAAAGGCAATCCCTGGCGCAATTAAAACTTGCGACAGTAAAAAATTATTTTTTGAAAAATTTACTATAGAAAAGGCAATCCCTGGCGTATTTAAAATTTGGGACAGTAAAAAATTTATTTTTGAAAAATTTACTATAGAAGAGGCCATCCCAGGCGTATTTAAAATTTGCGACAGTAAAAAATTATTTTTTGAATAATTTACTATAGAAAAGGCAATCCCTGGCGTAATTAAAATTTGCGACAGTATAAAATTATTTTTTGAAATATTTACTATAGAAAAGGCAATCCCTGGCGTAATTAAAATTTGCGACAGTAAAAAATTAATTTTTGAAAAATTTACTATAGAAGAGGCAGTCCCTGGCGCATTTAAAATTTGCGACAGTAAAAAATTATTTTTTGAAAATTTACTGTAGAAAAGGCAATCCCTGGCGTATTTAAAATTTGCGACAGTAAAAAATTAATTTGTGAAAAATTTACTATAGAAAAGGCAATCCTAGGCGCATTTAAAACTTGCGACAGTAAAAAATAATTTTTTGAAAAATTTACTATAGAAAAGGCAATCCCTGGCGTAATTAAAATTTGCGACAGTAAAAAATTTATTTTTGTAAAATTTACTATAGAAAAGGCAATCCCTGGCGTAATTAAAATTTTCGACAGTAAAAAATTATTTTTTGAAAAATTTACTATAGAAAAGGCAATCCCTGGCGTATTTAAAATTTGCGACAATAGAAAATTATTTTTTGAAAAATTTACTATAGAAAAGGCAATCCCTGGCGTATTTAAAATTTGCGACAGTAAAAAATTATTTTTTAAAAAATTTACTATAGAAAAGGTAATCCCTGGCGCAATTAAAATTTGCGACAGTAGAAAATTATTTTTTGAAAATTTACTGTAGAAAAAGCAATCCCTGGCGTAATTAAAATTTGCGACAGTAGAAAATTATTTTTTGAAAAATTTACTATAGAGAAGGCATTGCCTGGCGCAATTAAAATTTGCGATAGTAAAAAATTATTTTTTGAAAAATTTACTGTATAAAAGGCAATCCCTGGCGCAGTTAAAATTTGCGACAGTAAAAAATTCTTTTTTGAAAAATTTACTATAGAAAAGGCAAACCCTGGCGCAATTAAAATTTGCGGCAATAGAAAATTATTTTTTGAAAAATTTACTGTAGAAAAGGCAATCCCTGGCGCAAATAAAATTTGCGACAGTAGAAAATTATTTTTTGAAAAATTTACTATAGAAAAGGCAATACCTGGCGCAATTAAAATTTGCGACAGAAAAAAAATAATTTTTTGAAAAATTTACTGTAGAAAAGTCAATCCCTGGCGCAATTAAAATTTGCGACAGTAAAAAATTATTTTTTGAAAAATTTACTATAGAAAAGGCAATCCCTGGCGGATTTAAAATTTTCGACAGTATAAAATTATTTTTTGAAAAATTTACTATGGAAATGGCAATCCCTGGCGTATTTAAAATTTTCGACAGTATAAAATTATTTTTTGAAAAATTTACAATAGAAAAGGCAATCCCTGGCGCAATTAAAATTTGCGACAGTAAAAAATTATTTTTTGCAAAATTTACTATAGAAAAGGCAATCCCTGGCGTAATTACAATTTGCGACAGTAAAAAATTAGTTTTTGAAAAATTTACTATAGAAAAGGCAATCCCTGGCGTATTTAAAATTTGCGACAGTAGAAAATTATTTTTTGAAAAATTTACTATAGAAAAGGTAATACCTGGCGCAATTAAAATTTGCGACAGTAGAAAATTATTTTTTGAAAAATTTACTGTAGAAATGGCAATCCCTGGCGCAATTAAAATTTGCGACAGTAGAAAATTATTTTTTGAAAAATTTACTATAGAGAAGGCAATGCCTGCCGCAATTAAAATTTGCGACAGTAAAAAATTATTTTTTGAAAAATTTACTGTAGAAAAGGCAATCCCTGGCGCAATTAAAATTTGCGAAAGTAAAAAATTATTTTTTGAAAAATTTACTATAGAAAAGGCAATCCCTGGCGCAATTAAAATTTGCGGCAGTAGAAAATTATTTTTTGAAAAATTTACTGTAGAAAAGGCAACCCTGGCGCAATTAAAATTTGCGACAGTAGAAAATTATTTTTTGAAAAATTTACTATATAAAAGGCAATCCCTGGCGCAATTAAAATTTGCGATAGTAAAAAATAATTTTTTGAAAAATTTACTGTAGAAAAGGCAATCCCTGGCGCAATTAAAATTTGCGACAGTAAAAAATTAATTTTTGAAAAAAATTACCATAGAAAAGGCAATCCCTGGCGGATTTAAAATTTTCGACAGTAAAAAGTTATTTTTTGAAAAATTTACTATAGAAAAGGCAATCCCTGGCGTATTTAAAATTTGCGACAGTAAAAAATTATTTTTTGAAAAATTTACTATAGAAAAGGCAATCCCTGGCGCAATTAAAATTTGCGACAGTAAAAAATGATTTTTTGCCAAATTTGCTATATAAAAGGCAATCCCTGGCGCAATTAAAATTTGCGACAGTAAAAAATTATTTTTTGAAAAATTTACTATAGAAAAGGCAATCCCTGGCGTATTTAAAATTTGCGACAGTAAAAAATTATTTTTTGAAAAATTTACTATAGAAAAGGCAATCCCTGGCGCAATTAAAATTTGCGACAGTAAAAAATTATTTTTTGCATAATTTACTATAGAAAAGGCAATCCCTGGCACAATTAAAATTTGCGACAGTAAAAAATTATTGTTTGAAAAATTTACTATAGAAAAGGCAATCCCTGGCGTAATTAAAATTTGCGACAGTAGAAAATTATTTTTTGAAAAATTTACTGTAGAAAAGGTAATCCCTGGCGCAATTAAAACTTGCGACAGTAAAAAATTATTTTTTGAAAAATTTACTATAGAAAAGGCAATCCCTGGCATAATTAAAATTTGCGACAGTAAAAAATTAATTTTTGAAAAATTTACTATAGAAGACGAAATCCCTGGCGCAATTAAAATTTGCGACAGTAAAAAATTATTTTTTGCAAAACTTACTATAGAAAAGGCAATCCCTGGCGTAATTAAAATTTGCGACAGTAAAAAATTATTTTTTGAAAAATTTACTATAGAAAAGGCAATCCCTGGCGAAATTAATATTTGCGACAGCAAAAAATAATTTTTTGAAAAATTTACTATAGAAAAGGCAATCCTTGGCGTATTTAAAATTTGCGACAGTAAAAAATTATTTTTTGAAAAATTTACTGTACAAAAGGCAATCCCTGGCGTAATTAAAATTTGCGACAGTAAAAAATTATTTTTTGAAAAATTTACTGTAGAAAAGCAATCCCTGGCGTAATTAAAATTTGCGACAGTAAAAAATTATTTTTTGAAAAATTTACTATAAAGAGTCAATCCCTGGCGTATTTAAAATTTGCGACAGTAGAAAATTAAACTTTGAAAAATTTACTATAGAAAAGGCTATCCCTGGCGTAATTAAAATTTGCGACAGTAGAAAATTATTTTTTGAAAAATTTACTGTAGAAAAGGCAATCCCTGGCGCAATTAAAATTTGCGACAGTAGAAAATTATTTGTTGAAAAATTTACTATAGAAAAGGCAATCCCTGGCGCAATTAAAATTTGCGACAGTAGAAAATTATTGTTTGAAAAATTTGCTGTAGAAAAGGCAATCCCTGGCCCAATTAAAATTTGCGACAGTAGAAAATTATTTTTTGAATAATTTACTATAGAAAAGGCAATCCCTGTCGCAATTAAAATATGCGACAGTAGAAAACTATTTTTTGAAATATTTACTGTAGGAAAGGCAATCCCTGGCGTATTTAAAATTTGTGACAGTAAAAAATTAATTTTTGAAAAATTTACTATAGAAGAGGCAATCCCTGGCGTATTTAAAATTTGCGACAGTAAAAAATTATTTTTTGAATAATTTACTATAGAAAAGGCAATCCCTGGCGTGATTAAAATTTGCGACAGTAAAAAATTATTTTTTGCAAAATTTACTATAGAAAAGGCAATCCCTGGCGCTATTAAAATTTGCGACAGTAAAAAATTATTTTTTGAAAAATTTACTATAGAAAAGGCAATCCCTGGCGTAATTAAAATTTGCGACAGTAAAAAATTATTTTTTGAAAAATTTACTATAGAAAAGGCAATCCCTGGCGAAATTAATATTTGCGACAGCAAAAAATAATTTTTTGAAAAATTTACTATAGAAAAGGCAATCCTTGGCGTATTTAAAATTTTCGACAGTAAAAAATTATTTTTTGAAAAATTTACTGTACAAAAGGCAATCCCTGGCGTAATTAAAATTTGCGACAGTAAAAAATTATTTTTTGAAAAATTTGCTGTAGAAAAGCAATCCCTGGCGTAATTAAAATTTGCGACAGTAAAAAATTATTTTTGAAAAATTTACTATAAAGAGTCAATCCCTGGCGTATTTAAAATTTGCGACAGTAGAAAATTAAATTTTGAAAAATTTACTATAGAAAAGGCTATCCCTGGCGTAATTAAAATTTGCGACAGTAGAAAATTATTTTTTGAAAAATTTACTGTAGAAAAGGCAATCCCTGGCGCAATTAAAATTTGCGACAGTAGAAAATTATTTGTTGAAAAATTTACTATAGAAAAGGCAATCCCTGGCGCAATTAAAATTTGCGACAGTAGAAAATTATTGTTTGAAAAATTTACTGTAGAAAAGGCAATCCCTGGCCCAATTAAAATTTGCGACAGTAGAAAATTATTTTTTGAATAATTTACTATAGAAAAGGCAATCCCTGTCGCAATTAAAATATGCGACAGTAGAAAACTATTTTTTGAAATATTTACTGTAGGAAAGGCAATCCCTGGCGTATTTAAAATTTGTGACAGTAAAAAATTAATTTTTGAAAAATTTACTATAGAAGAGGCAATCCCTGGCGTATTTAAAATTTGCGACAGTAAAAAATTATTTTTTAAATAATTTACTATAGAAAAGGCAATCCCTGGCGTGATTAAAATTTGCGACAGTAAAAAATTATTTTTTGCAAAATTTACTATAGAAAAGGCAATCCCTGGCGCTATTAAAATTTGCGACAGTAAAAAATTATTTTTTGAAAAATTACTATAGGAAAGGCAATCCCTGGCGTATTTAAAATTTGCGACAGTAAAAAATTATTTTTTGAAAAATTTACTATAGAAAAGGCAATCCCTGGCGTATTTAAAATTTGCGACAGTAGAAAATTATTTTTTGAAAAATTTACTATAGAAAAAGGCAATCCCTGGCGTATTTAAAATTTGCGACAGTAAAAAATTATTTTTTGCAAAATTTATTATAGAAAAGGCAATCCCTGGAGTAATTAAAATTTGGGACAGTAAAAAATTAGTTTTTGAAAAATTTACTATAGAAGAGGCAATCCCTGGCGTATTTAAAATTTGCGACAGTAAAAAATTATTTTTTGAAAAATTTACTGTAGAAATGGCAATCCCTGGCGTATTTAAAATTTGCGACAGTAAAAAATATTTGTGAAAAATTTACTATAGAAAAGGCAATCCCTGGCGCAATTAAAACTTGCGACAGTAAAAAATTATTTTTTTAAAAATTTACTATAGAAAAGGCAATCCCTGGCGTATTAAAATTTGCGACAGTAAAAAAATTATTTTTGAAAAAATTTACTATGGAAGAGGCAATCCCAGGCGTATTTAAAATTTGCGACAGTAAAAAATTATTTTTTGAATAATTTACTATAGAAAAGGCAATCCCTGGCGTAATTAAAATTTGCGACAGTAAAAAATTATTTTTTAAAATATTTACTATAGAAACGGCAATCCCTAGCGTAATTAAAATTTGCGACAGTAAAAAATTATTTTTTGAAAAATTTACTATAGAAGAGGCAGTCCCTGGCGCATTTAAAATTTGCGACAGTAAAAAATTATTTGTTGAAAAATTTACTGTAGAAAAGGCAATCCCTGGCGTATTTAAAATTTGCGACAGTAAAAAATTAATTTGTGAAAAATTTACTATAGAAAAGGCAATCCCTGGCGCATTTAAAACTTGCGACAGTAAAAAATAATTTTTTGAAAAATTTACTATAGAAAAGGCAATCCCTGGCGTAATTAAAATTTGCGACAGTAAAAAATTATTTTTTGAAAAATTTACTATAGAAAAGGCAATCCCTGGCGTAATTAAAATTTGCCACAGTAAAAAATAATTTTTTTGAAAAATTTACTATAGAAAAGGCAATCCCTGGCGCAATTAAAATTTGCGGCAATAGAAAATTATTTTTTGAAAAATTTACTGTAGAAAAGGCAATCCCTGGCGCAATTAAATTTGCGACAGTAGAAAATTATTTTTTGAAAAATTTACTATAGAAAAGGCAATCCCTGGCGCAATTAAAACGTGCGACAGTATAAAATTATTTTTTGAAAAATTTACTATAGAAATGGCAATCCCTGGCGTACTTAAAATTTGCGAAAGTATAAAATTATTTTTTGAAAAATTTACTATAGAAAAGGCAATCCCTGGCGCAATTAAAATTTGCGACAGTAAAAAATTATTTTTTGAAAAATTTACTATAGAAAAAGGCAATCCCTGCGCAATTAATATTTGCGGCAGTAGAAAATTATTTTTTGAAAAATTTACTGTAGAAAAGGCAATCCCTGGCGCAATTAAAATTTGCGAAAGTAGAAAATTATTTGTTGAAAAATTTACTATAGAAAAGCAATCCCTGGCGCAATTAAAATTTGCGACAGTAAAAAATAATTTTTTGAAAAATTTACGGTAGAAAGGCAATCCCTGGCGCAATTAAAATTTGCGACAGTAAAAAATTATTTTTTGAAAAATTTACTATAGAAAAGGCAATCCCTGGCGGATTTAAAATTTTCGACAGTAAAAAATATTTTTTGAAAAATTTACTATAGAAAAGGCAATCCCTGGCGTATTTAAAATTTGCGATAGTAAAAAATTATTTTTTGAAAAATTTACTATAGAAAAGGCAATCCCTGGCGTATTTAAAATTTGCGACAGTAAAAAATTATTTTTGAAAAATTTACTATAGAAAAGGCAATCCCTGGCGCAATTAAAATTTGCGACAGTAAAAAATTATTTTTTGCAAAATTTACTATTGAAAAGGCGCAGTTAAAATTTGCGACAGTAGAAAATTATTTTTTGAAAAAATTTACTATAGAAAAGGCAATCCCTGGCGTAATTAAAATTTGCGAGAGTAAAAAATTAATTTGTGAAAAATTTACTATAGAAAAGGCAATCCCTGGCGCAATTAAAACTTGCGACAGTAAAAAATTATTTTTTGAAAAATTTACTATAGAAAGGCAATCCCTGGCATAATTAAAATTTGCGACAGTAAAAAATTAATTTTTGAAAAATTTACTATAGAAGAGGCAATCCCTGCGCAATTAAAATTTGCGACAGTAAAAAATTATATTTTTTGCAAAATTTACTATAGAAAAGGCAATCCCTGGCGTAATTAAAATTTGCGACAGTAAAAAATTATTTTTTGAAAAATTTACTATAGAAAAGGCAATCCCTGGCGAAATTAAAATTTGCGACAGCAAAAAATTATTTTTTGAAAAATTTACTATAGAAAAGGCAATTCTTGGCGTATTTAAAATTTGCGACAATAAAAAATTATTTTTTTGAAAAATTTACTGTACAAAAGGCAATCCTTGGCGTATTAAAATTTGCGACAGTAAAAAATTATTTTTTGAATAATTTACTGTAGAAAAGGCAATCCCTGGCGTCATTAAAATTTGCGACAGTAGAAAATTGTTTTTTGAAAAATTTTCTGTAGAAAAGGCAATCCCTGGCGCAATTAAAATTTGCGAGAGTAGAAAATTATTTTTTGAAAAATTTACTATAGAAAAGGCAATCCCTGGCGTAATTAAAATTTGCGACAGTAGAAAATTATTTTTTGAAAAATTTACTGTAGAAAGGCAATCCCTGGCGCAATTAAAACTTGCGACAGTAAAAAAATTATTTTTTGAAAAATTTACTATAGAAAAGGCAATCCCTGGCATAATTAAAATTTGCGACAGTAACAAATTAATTTTTGAAAAATTTACTATAGAAGAGGCAATCCCTGGAGCAATTAAAATTTGCGACAGTAAAAAATTATTTTTTGCAAAATTTACTATAGAAAAGGCAATCCCTGGCGAAATTAAAATTTGCGACAGCAAAAAATTATTTTTTGAAAAATTTACTATAGAAAAGGCAATCCCTGGCGTATTTAATTTGCGACAGTAAAAAACTATTTTTTGAAAAATTTACTGTAGAAAAGGCAATCCCTGGCGTAATTAAAATTTGCGACAGTGAAAAATAATTTTTTGAAAAATTTACTGTAGAAAAGGCAATCCCTGGCATAATTAAAATTTGCGACAGTAAAAAATTATTTTTTGAAAAATTTACTATAGAAGAGGCAATCCCTGGCGTATTTAAAATTTGCGACAGTAGAAAATTAAATTTGAAAAATTTACAATAGAAAAGGCAATCCCTGGCGTAATTAAAATTTGCGACAGTAGAAAATTATTTTTTGAAAAGTTTACTGTAGAAAAGGCAATCCCTGGCGCAATTAAAATTTGCGACAGTAGAAAATTATTTTTTGAAAAATTTACAATAGAAAAGGCAATCCCTGGCGCAATTAAAATTTGCGACAGTAGAAAATTATTGTTTGAAAAATTTACTGTAGAAAAGGCAATCCCTGACCCAATTAAAATTTGCGACAGTAGAAAATTATTTTTTGAATAATTTACTATAGAAAAGGCAATCCCTGGCGTAATTAAAATTTGCGACAGTAAAAAATTATTTTTTGAAATATTTACTATAGAAAAGGCAATCCCTGGCGTATTTAAAATTTGCGACAGTAAAAAATTATTTTTTGAAAAATTTACTATAGAAAAGGCAATCCCTGGCGCAATTAAAATTTGCGACAGTAAAAAATGATTTTTTGCAAAATTTACTACAGAAAAGGCAATCCCTGGCGCAATTAAAATTTGCGACAGTAAAAAATTATTTTTTGAAAAATTTACTATAGAAAAGGCAACCCTGGCGTATTTAAAATTTGCGACAGTAAAAAATTATTTTTTGAAAAATTTACTATAGAAAAGGCAATCCCTGGCGCAATTAAAATTTGCGACAGTAAAAAATTATTTTTTGCAAAATTTACTATAGAAAAGGCAATCCCTGGCACAATTAAAATTTGCCACAGTAAAAAATTATTGTTTGAAAAATTTACTATATAAAAGGCAATCCCTGGCGTAATTAAAATTTGCGACAGTAGAAAATTATTTTTTGAAAAATTTACTGTAGAAAAGGCAATCCCTGGCGCAGTTAAAATTTGCGACAGTAGAAAATTATTTTTTGAAAAATTTACTATAGAAAAGGCAATCCCTGGCGTAATTAAAATTTGCGACAGTAAAAAATTAATTTGTGAAAAATTTACTATAGAAAAGGCAATCCCTGGCGCAATTAAAACTTGCGACAGTAAAAAATTATTTTTTGAAAAATTTACTATAGAAAAGGCAATCCCTGGCATAATTAAAATTTGCGACAGCAAAAAATAAATTTTTGAAAAATTTACTATAGAAGAGGCAATCCCTGGCGCAATTAAAATTTGCGACAGTAAAAAATTATTTTTTGTAAAATTTACTATAGAAAAGGCAATCCCTGGCGTAATTAAAATTTGCGACAGTAAAAAATTATTTTTTTGAAAAATTTACTATAGAAAAGGCAATCCCTGGCGAAATTAAAATTTGCGACAGCAAAAAATTATTTTTTGAAAAATTTACTATAGAAAAGGCAATCCTTGGCGTATTTAAAATTTGCGACAGTAAAAAATTATTTTTTGAAAAATTTACTGTAGAAAAGGCAATCCCTGGCGTAATTAAAATTTGCGACAGTAAAAAATTATTTTTTGAATAATTTACTGTAGAAAAGGCAATCCCTGGCGTAATTAAAATTTGCGACAGTAAAAAATTATTTTTTGTAAAATTTACTATAGAAGAGGCAATCCCTGGAGTATTTAAAATTTGCGACAGTAGAAAATTAAATTTTGAAAAATTTACTATAGAAAAGGCAATCCCTGTCGTCATTAAAATTTGCGACAGTAGAAAATTATTTTTGAAAAATTTACTGTAGAAAAGGCAATCCCTGGCGCAATTAAAATTTGCGACAGTAGAAAATTATTTTTTGATAAATTTACTATAGAAAAGGCAATCCCTGGCGCAATTAAAATTTGCGACAGTAGAAAATTATTGTTTGAAAAATTTACTGTAGAAATGGCAATCCCTGGCCCAATTAAAATTTGCGACAGTAGAAAATTATTTTTTGAATAATTTACTATAGAAAAGGCAAACCCTGGCGCAATTAAAATTTGCGACAGTAGAAAACTATTTTTTGCAAAATTTACTGTAGGAAACGCAATCCCTGGCGTATTTAAAGTTTGTGACAGTAAAAAATTAATTTTTGAAAAATTTACTATAGAAGAGGCAATCCCTGGCGTATTTAAAATTTGCGACAGTAAAAAATTATTTTTTGAATAATTTACTATAGAAAAGGCAATCCCTGGCGTAATTAAAATTTGCGACAGTAAAAAATTATTTTTTGAAATATTTACTATAGAAAAGGCAATCCCTGGCGTAATTAAAACTTGCGGCAGTAGAAAATTATTTTTTGAATAATTTACTGTAGAAAAGGCAATCCCTGGCGCAATTAAAATTTGCGACAGTAGAAAATTATTTTTTGAAAAATTTACTATAGAAAAGGCAATCCCTGGCAAAATTAAAATTTGCGACAGCAAAAAATTATTTTTTGAAAAATTTACTATAGAAAGGGCAATCCTTGGCGTATTTAAAATTTGCGACAGTAAAAAATTATTTTTTGAAAAATTTACTGTACAAAAGGCAATCCCTGGCGTAATTAAAATTTGCGACAGTAAAAAATTATTTTTTGAATAATTTACTGTAGAAAAGGCAATCCCTGGCGTCATTAAAATTTGCGACAGTAGAAAATTGTTTTTTGAAAAATTTTCTGTAGAAAAGGCAATCCCTGGCGCAATTAAAATTTGCGAGAGTAGAAAATTATTTTTTCAAAAATTTACTATAGAAAAGGCAATCCTTGGCGAAATTAAAATTTGCGACAGTAGAAAATTATTGTTTGAAAAATTTACTGTAGAAATGGCAATCCCTGGCCCAATTAAAATTTGCGACTGTAGAAAATTATTTTTTGAATAATTTACTATAGAAAAGGCAATCCCTGGCGCAATTAAAATTTGCGACAGTAGAAAACTATTTTTTGAAAAATTTACTATAGAAAAGGCAATCCTTGGCGTATTTAAAATTTGCGACAGTAAAAAATTATTTTTTGAAAAATTTACTGTACAAAAGGCAATCCCTGCCGTAATTAAAATTTGTGACAGTAAAAAATTAATTTTTGAAAAATTTACTATAGAAGAGGCAATCCCTGGCGTATTTAAAATTTGCGACAGTAAAAAATTATTTTTTGAATAATTTACTATAGAAAAGGCAATCCCTGGCGTAATTAAAATTTGCGACAGTAAAAAATTATTTTTTGAAATATTTACTATAGAAAAGGCAATCCCTGGCGTAATTAAAATTTGCGGCAGTAGAAAATTATTTTTTGAAAAATTTACTGTAGAAAAGGCAATCCCTGGCGCAATTAAAATTTGCGACAGTAGAAAATAATTTTTTGAAAAATTTACTGTAGAAAAGTCAATCCCTGGCACAATTAAAATTTGCGACAGTAAAAAATTATTTTTTGAAAAATTTACTATAGAAAAGGCAATCCCTGGCGGATTTAAAATTTTCGACAGTATAAAATTATTTTTTGAAAAATTTACTATAGAAAAGGCAATCCCTGGCGTATTTAAAATTTGCGACAGGAAAAAATTATTTTTTGAAAAACATACTGTAGAAATGGCAATCCCTGGCGCAATTAAAATTTGCGACAGTAAAAAATTATTTTTTGAAAAATTTACTATAGAAAAGGCAATCCCTGGCGCAATTAAAATTTGCGGCAGAAGAAAATTATTTTTTGAAAAATTTACTGTAGAAAAGGCAATCCCTGGCGCAATTAAAATTTGCGACAGTAGAAAAATATTTTTTGAAAAATTAACTATAGAAAAGGCAATCCCTGGCGCAATTAAAATTTGCGACAGTAAAAAAAATTTTTTTTGAAAAATTTACTGTAGAATAGGCAATCCCTGGCACAATTAAAATTTGCGACAGTAAAAAATTATTGTTTGAAAAATTTACTATAGAAAAGGCAATCCCTGGCGTAATTAAAATTTGCGACAGTAGAAAATAATTTTTTGAAAAATTTACTGTAGAAAAGGCAATCCCTGGCGCAATTAAAACTTGCGACAGTAAAAAATTATTTTTTGAAAAATTTACTATAGAAAAGGCAATCCCTGGCATAATTAAAATTTGCGACAGTAAAAAATTAATTTTTGAAAAATTTGCTATAGAAGAGGCAATCCCTGGAGCAATTAAAATTTGCGACAGTAAAAAATTATTTTTTGCAAAATTTACTATAGAAAAGGCAATCCCTGGCGAAATTAAAATTTGCGACAGCAAAAAATTATTTTTTGAAAAATTTACTATAGAAAAGGCAATCCCTGGCGTATTTAAAATTTGCGACAGTAAAAATTATTTTTTGAAAAATTTACTGTAGAAAAGGCAATCCCTGCCGTAATTAAAATTTGCGACAGTGAAAAATTATTTTTTGAAAAATTTACTGTAGAAAAGGCAATCCCTGCCATAATTAAAATTTGCGACAGTAAAAAATTATTTTTTGAAAAATTTACTATAGAAGAGGCAATCCCTGGCGTATTTAAAATTTGCGACAGTAGAAAATTAAATTTTGAAAAATTTACAATAGAAAAGGCAATCCCTGGCGTAATTAAAATTTGCGACAGTAGAAAATTATTTTTTGAAAAGTTTACTGTAGAAAAGGCAATCCCTGGCGCAATTAAAATTTGCGACAGTAGAAAATTATTTTTTGAAAAATTTACTATAGAAAAGGCAATCCCTGGCGCAATTAAAATTTGCGACAGTAGAAAATTATTGTTTGAAAAATTTACTGTAGAAAAGGCAATCCCTGGCCCAATTAAAATTTGCGAGAGTAGAAAATTATTTTTTGAATAATTTACTATAGAAAAGGCAATCCCTGGCGTAATTAAAATTTGCGACAGTAAAAAATTATTTTTTGAAATATTTACTATAGAAAAGGCAATCCCTGGCGTATTTAAAATTTGCGACAGTAAAAAATTATTTTTTGAAAAATTTACTATAGAAAAGGCAATCCCTGGCGCAATTAAAATTTGCGACAGTAAAAAATGATTTTTTGCAAAATTTACTATAGAAAAGGCAATCCCTGGCGCAATTAAAATTTGCGACAGTAAAAAATTATTTTTTGAAAAATTTACTATAGAAAAGGCAACCCTGGCGTATTTAAAATTTGCGACAGTAAAAAATTATTTTTTGAAAAATTTACTATAGAAAAGGCAATCCCTGGCGCAATTAAAATTTGCGACAGTAAAAAATTATTTTTTGCAAAATTTACTATAGAAAAGGCAATCCCTGGCACAATTAAAATTTGCCACAGTAAAAAATTATTGTTTGAAAAATTTACTATAGAAAAGGCAATCCCTGGCGTAATTAAAATTTGCGACAGTAGAAAATTATTTTTTGAAAAATTTACTGTAGAAAAGGCAATCCCTGGCGTATTTAAAATTTGCGACAGTAGAAAATTATTTTCTGAAAAATTTACTATAGAGAAGGCAATGCCTGGCGCAATTAAAATTTGCGACAGTAAAAAATTATTTTTTGAAAACTTTACTGTAGAAAAGGCAATCCCTGGCGCAATTAAAATTTGCGAGAGTAAAAAATTATTTTTTGAAAAATTTACTATAGAAAAGGCAATCCCTGGCGCAATTAAAATTTGCGGCAGAAGAAAATTATTTTTTGAAAAATTTACTGTAGAAAAGGCAATCCCTGGCGCAATTAAAATTTGCGACAGTAGAAAATTATTTTTTGAAAAATTAACTATAGAAAAGGCAATCCATGGCGCAATTAAAATTTGCGACAGTAAAAAATAATTTTTTGAAAAATTTACTGCAGAAAAGGCAATACCTGGCGCAATTAAATTTTGCGACAGTAAAAAAATTATTTTTTGAAAAATTTACTATAGAAAAGGCAATCCCTGGCGGATTTCAAATTTTCGACAGTAAAAAATTATTTTTTGAAAAATTTACTATAGAAAAGGCAATCCCTGGCGTATTTAAAATTTGCGACAGTAAAAAATTATTTTTTGAAAAATTTACTATAGAAAAGGCAATCCCTGGCGCAATTAAAATTTGCGACAGTAAAAAATTATTTTTTGCAAAATTTACAATAGAAAAGGCAATCCCTGGCGCAATTAAAATTTGCGACAGTAAAAAATTATTTTTTGAAAAATTTACTATAGAAAGGCAATCCCTGGCGTATTTAAAATTTGCGACAGTAAAAAATTATTTTTTGAAAAATTTACTATAGAAAAGGCAATCCCTGGCGCAATTAAAATTTGCGACAGTAAAAAATTATTTTTTGCAAAATTTACTATAGAAAAGGCAATCCTTGGCACAATTAAAATTTGCGACAGTAAAAAATTATTGTTTGAAAAATTTACTATAGAAAAGGCAATCCCTGGCGTAATTAAAATTTGCGACAGTAGAAAATTATTTTTTGAAAAATTTACTGTAGAAAAGGCAATCCCTGGCGCAGTTAAAATTTGCGACAATAGAAAATTATTTTTTGAAAAATTTACTATAGAAAAGGCAATGCCTGGCATAATTAAAATTTGCGACAGTAAAAAATTAATTTTTGAAAAAATTACTATAGAAGAGGCAATCCCTGGCACAATTAAAATTTGCGACAGTAAAAAATAATTTTTTGCAAAATTTACTATAGAAAAGGCAAACCCTGGCGCAATTAAAATTTGCGACAATAGAAAACTATTTTTTGAAAAATTTACTGTAGGAAAGGCAATCCCTGGCGTATTTAAAGTTTGTGACAGTAAAAAATTAATTTTTGAAAAATTTACTATAGAAGAGGCAATCCCTGGCGTATTTAAAATTTGCGACAGTAAAAAATTATTTTTTGAATAATTTACTATAGAAAAGGCAATCCCTGGCGTAATTAAAATTTGCGACAGTAAAAAATTATTTTTTGAAATATTTACTATAGAAAAGGCAATCCCTGGCGTAATTAAAACTTGCGGCAGTAGAAAATTATTTTTTGAATAATTTACTGTAGAAAAGGCAATCCCTGGCGCAATTAAAATTTGCGACAGTAGAAAATTATTTTTTGAAAAATTTACTATAGAAAAGGCAATCCCTGGCAAAATTAAAATTTGCGACAGCAAAAAATTATTTTTTGAAAAATTTACTATAGAAAAGGCAATCCTTGGCGTATTTAAAATTTGCGACAGTAAAAAATTATTTTTTGAAAAATTGACTGTACAAAAGGCAATCCCTGGCGTAATTAAAATTTGCGACAGTAAAAAATTATTTTTTGAATAATTTACTGTAGAAAAGGCAATTCCTGGCGTCATTAAAATTTGCGACAGTAGAAAATTGTTTTTTGAAAAATTTTCTGTAGAAAAGGCAATCCTGGCGCCATTAAAATTTGCGAGAGTAGAAAATTATTTTTTCAGAAATTTACTATAGAAAAGGCAATCCCTGGCGAAATTAAAATTTGCGACAGTAGATAATTATTGTTTGAAAAATTTACTGTAGAAATGGCAATCCCTGGCCCAATTAAAATTTGCGACTGTAGAAAATTATTTTTTGAATAATTTACTATAGAAAAGGCAATCCCTGGCGCAATTAAAATTTGCGACAGTAGAAAACTATTTTTTGAAAAATTTACTATAGAAAAGGCAATCCTTGGCGTATTTAAAATTTGCGACAGTAAAAAATTATTTTTTGAAAAATTTACTGTACAAAAGGCAATCCCTGGCGTAATTAAAATTTGTGACAGTAAAAAATTAATTTTTGAAAAATTTACTATAGAAGAGGCAATCCATGGCGTATTTAAAATTTGCGACAGTAAAAAATTATTTTTTGAATAATTTACTATAGAAAAGGCAATCCCTGGCGTAATTAAAATTTGCGACAGTAAAAAATTATTTTTTGAAATATTTACTATAGAAAAGGCAATCCCTGGCGTAATTAAAATTTGCGGCAGTAGAAAATTATTTTTTGAAAAATTTACTGTAGAAAAGGCAATCCCTGGCGCAATTAAAATTTGCGACAGTAGAAAATAATTTTTTGAAAAATTTACTGTAGAAAAGTCAATCCCTGGCACAATTAAAATTTGCGACAGTAAAAAATAATTTTTTGAAAAATTTACTATAGAAAAGGCAATCCCTGGCGGATTTAAAATTTTCGACAGTATAAAATTATTTTTTGAAAAATTTACTATAGAAAAGGCAATCCCTGGCGTATTTAAAATTTGCGACAGGAAAAAATTATTTTTTGAAAAACTTACTGTAGAAATGGCAATCCCTGGCGCAATTAAAATTTGCGACAGTAAAAAATTATTTTTTGAAAAATTTACTATAGAAAAGGCAATCCCGCGCGCAATTAAAATTTGCGGCAGAAGAAAATTATTTTTTGAAAAATTTACTGTAGAAAAGGCAATCCCTGGCGCAATTAAAATTTGCGACAGTAGAAAAATATTTTTTGAAAAATTAACTATAGAAAAGGCAATCCCTGGCGCAATTAAAATTTGCGAGAGTAAAAAAAATTTTTTTTGAAAAATTTACTGTAGAATAGGCAATCCCTGGCACAATTAAAATTTGCGACAGTAAAAAATTATTGTTTGAAAAATTTACTATAGAAAAGGCAATCCCTGGCGTAATTAAAATTTGCGACAGTAGAAAATAATTTTTTGAAAAATTTACTGTAGAAAAGGCAATCCCTGGCGCAATTAAAACTTGCGACAGTAAAAAATTATTTTTTGAAAAATTTACTATAGAAAAGGCAATCCCTGGCATAATTAAAATTTGCGACAGTAAAAAATTAATTTTTGAAAAATTTGCTATAGAAGAGGCAATCCCTGGAGCAATTAAAATTTGCGACAGTAAAAAATTATTTTTTGCAAAATTTACTATAGAAAAGGCAATCCCTGGCGAAATTAAAATTTGCGACAGCAAAAAATTATTTTTTGAAAAATTTACTATAGAAAGGCAATCCCTGGCGTATTTAAAATTTGCGACAGTAAAAATTATTTTTTGAAAAATTTACTGTAGAAAAGGCAATCCCTGGCGTAATTAAAATTTGCGACAGTGAAAAATTATTTTTTGAAAAATTTACTGTAGAAAAGGCAATCCCTGGCATAATTAAAATTTGCGACAGTAAAAAATTATTTTTTGAAAAATTTACTATAGAAGAGGCAATCCCTGGCGTATTTAAAATTTGCGACAGTAGAAAATTAAATTTTGAAAAATTTACAATAGAAAAGGCAATCCCTGGCGTAATTAAAATTTGCGACAGTAGAAAATTATTTTTTGAAAAGTTTACTGTAGAAAAGGCAATCCCTGGCGCAATTAAAATTTGCGACAGTAGAAAATTATTTTTTGAAAAATTTACTATAGAAAAGGCAATCCCTGGCGCAATTAAAATTTGCGACAGTAGAAAATTATTGTTTGAAAAATTTACTGTAGAAAAGGCAATCCCTGGCCCAATTAAAATTTGCGACAGTAGAAAATTATTTTTTGAATAATTTACTATAGAAAAGGCAATCCCTGGCGTAATTAAAATTTGCGACAGTAAAAAATAATTTTTTGAAATATTTACTATAGAAAAGGCAATCCCTGGCGTATTTAAAATTTGCGACAGTAAAAAATTATTTTTTGAAAAATTTACTATATAAAAGGCAATCCCTGGCGCAATTAAAATTTGCGACAGTAAAAAATGATTTTTTGCAAAATTTACTATAGAAAAGGCAATCCCTGGCGCAATTAAAATTTGCGACAGTAAAAAATTATTTTTTGAAAAATTTACTATAGAAAAGGCAACCCTGGCGTATTTAAAATTTGTGACAGTAAAAAATTATTTTTTGAAAAATTTACTATAGAAAAGGCAATCCCTGGCGCAATTAAAATTTGCGACAGTAAAAAATTATTTTTTGCAAAATTTACTATAGAAAAGGCAATCCCTGGCACAATTAAAATTTGCCACAGTAAAAAATTATTGTTTGAAAAATTTACTATAGAAAAGGCAATCCCTGGCGTAATTAAAATTTGCGACAGTAGAAAATTATTTTTTGAAAAATTTACTGTAGAAAAGGCAATCCCTGGCGCAGTTAAAATTTGCGACAGTAGAAAATTATTTTTTGAAAAATTTACTATAGAAAAGGCAATCCCTGGCGTAATTAAAATTTGCGAGAGTAAAAAAATTAATTTGTGAAAAATTTACTATAGAAAAGGCAATCCCTGGCGCAATTAAAACTTGCGACAGTAGAAAATTATTTTTTGAAAAATTTACTATAGAAAAGGCAATCCCTGGCGCAATTAAAACTTGCGACAGTAGAAAATTATTGTTTGAAAAATTTACTGTAGAAATGGCAATCCCTTTCCCAATTAAAATTTGCGACAGTATAGAAAATTATTTTTTGAATAATTTACTATAGAAAAGGCAAACCCTGGCGCAATTAAAATTTGCGACAGTAGAAAGCTATTTTTTGAAAAATTTACTGTAGGAAAGGCAATCCCTGGCGTATTTAAAGTTTGTGACAGTAAAAAATTAATTTTTGAAAAATTTACTATAGAAGAGGCAATCCCTGGCGTATTTAAAATTTGCGACAGTAAAAAATTATTTTTTGAATAATTTACTATAGAAAAGGCAATCCCTGGCGCAATTAAAATTTGCGACAGTAAAAAATTATTTTTTGCAAAATTTACTAGAGAAAAGGCAATCCCTGGCGTAATTACAATTTGCGACAGTAAAAAATTAGTTTTTGAAAAATTTACTATAGAAAAGGCAATCCCTGGCGTATTTAAAATTAGCGACAGTAGAAAATTATTTTTTGAAAAATTTACTATAGAGAAGGCAATGCCTGGCGCAATTAAAATTTGCGACAGTAAAAAATTATTTTTTGAAAACTTTACTGTAGAAAAGGCAATCCCTGGCGCAATTAAAATTTGCGACAGTAGAAAATTATTTTTTGAAAAATTTACTATAGAAAAGGCAATCCCTGGCGCAATTAAAATTTGCGACAGTATAAAATTATTTTTTGAAAAATTTACTATAGAAAAGGCAATCCCTGGCGTATTTAAAATTTGCGACAGTAAAAAATTATTTTTTGAAAAATTTACTATAGAAAAGGCAATCCCTGGCGCAATTAAAATTTGCGACAGTAAAAAATTATTTTTTGCAAAATTTACTAGAGAAAAGGCAATCCCTGGCGTAATTACAATTTGCGACAGTAAAAAATTAGTTTTTGAAAAATTTACTATAGAAAAGGCAATCCCTGGCGTATTTAAAATTTGCGACAGTAGAAAATTATTTTTTGAAAAATTTACTATAGAGAAGGCAATGCCTGGCGCAATTAAAATTTGCGACAGTAAAAAATTATTTTTTGAAAACTTTACTGTAGAAAAGGCAATCCCTGGCGCAATTAAAATTTGCGAGATTAAAAAATTATTTTTTGAAAAATTTACTATAGAAAAGGCAATCCCTGGCGCAATTAAAATTTGCGGCAGAAGAAAATTATTTTTTGAAAAATTTTCTGTAGAAAAGGCAATCCCTGGCGCAATTAAAATTTGCGACAGTAGAAAATTATTTTTTGAAAAATTAACTATAGAAAAGGCAATCCATGGCGCAATTAAAATTTGCGACAGTAAAAAAAAATTTTTTGAAAAATTTACTGCAGAAAAGGCAATACCTGGCGCAACTAAATTTTGCGACAGTAAAAAAATTATTTTTTGAAAAATTTACTATAGAAAAGGCAATCCCTGGCGGATGTCAAATTTTCGACAGTAAAAAATTATTTTTTGAAAAATTTACTATAGAAAAGGCAATCCCTGGCGTATTTAAAATTTGCGACAGTAAAAAATTATTTTTTGAAAAATTTACTATAGAAAAGGCAATCCCTGGCGCAATTAAAATTTGCGACAGTAAAAAATTATTTTTTGCAAAATTTACAATAGAAAAGGCAATACCAGGCGCAATTAAAATTTGCGACAGTAAAAAATTATTTTTTGAAAAATTTACTATAGAAAGGCAATCCCAGGCGTATTTAAAATTTGCGACAGTAAAAAATTATTTTTTGAAAAATTTACTATAGAAAAGGCAATCCCTGGCGCAATTAAAATTTGCGACAGTAAAAAATTATTTTTTGCAAAATTTACTATAGAAAAGGCAATCCTTGGCACAATTAAAATTTGCGACAGTAAAAAATTATTGTTTGAAAAATTTACTATAGAAAAGGCAATCCCTGGCGTAATTAAAATTTGCGACAGTAGAAAATTATTTTTTGAAAAATTTACTGTAGAAAAGGCAATCCCTGGCGCAGTTAAAATTTGCGACAATAGAAAATTATTTTTTGAAAAATTTACTATAGAAAAGGCAATCCCTGGCATAATTAAAATTTGCGACAGTAAAAAATTAATTTTTGAAAAAATTACTATAGAAGAGGCAATCCCTGGCACAATTAAAATTTGCGACAGTAAAAAATTATTTTTTGCAAAATTTACTATAGAAAAGGCAATCCTTGGCGAAATTAAAATTTGCGACAGCAAAAAATTATTTTTTGAAAAATTTACTATAGAAAAGGCAATCCCTGGCGTATTTAAAATTTGCGACAGTAAAAAATTATTTTTTGAAAAATTTACTGTACAAAAGGCAATCCCTGGCGTAATTAAAATTTGCGACAGTAAAAAATTATTTTTTGAAAAATTTACTGTAGAAAAGGCAATCCCTGGCGTAATTAAAATTTGCGACATTAAAAAATTATTTTTTGAAAAATTTACAATAGAAGAGGCAATCCCTGGCGTATTTAAAATTTGCGACAGTAGAAAATTAAATTTTGAAAAATTTACTATAGAAAAGGCAATCCCTGGCGTAATTAAAATTTGCGACAGTAGAAAATTATTTTTTGAAAAGTTTACTGTAGAAAAGGCAATCCCTGGCGCAATTAAAATTTGCGACAGTAGAAAATTATTTTTTGCAAAAATTTACTATAGAAAAGGCAATCCCTGGCGCAATTAAAATTTGCGACAGTAGAAAATTATTGTTTGAAAAATTTACTGTAGAAAAGGCAATCCCTGGCCCAATTAAAATTTGCGACAGTAGAAAATTATTTTTTGAATAATTTACTATAGAAAAGAAAATCGCTGGCTTAATTAAAATTTGCGACAGTAAAAAATTATTTTTTGAAATATTTACTATAGAAAAGGCAGTCCCTGGCGTAATTAAAATTTGCGACAGTAAAAAATTAATTTTTGAATAATTTACTAAAGAATAGGCAATCCCTGGCGTTTTTAAAATTTGCGACAGTAAAAAATTATTATTTGAAAAATTTACTGTAGAAAAGGCAATCCCTGGCATATTTAAAATTTGCGACAGTAAAAAATTAATTTGTGAAAAATTTACTATAGAAAAGGCAATCCCTGGCGCAATTAAAACTTGCGACAGTAAAAAATTATTTTTTGAAAAATGTACTATAGAAAAGGCAATCCCTGGCGTAATTAAAATTTGCGACAGTAAAAAATTAATTTTTGAAAAATTTACTATAGAAGAGGCAATCCCTGGCGTATTTAAAATATGCGACAGTAGAAAATGAAATTTTGAAAAATTTACTATAGAAAAGGCAATCCCTGGCGCAATTAAAATTTGCGACAGTAGAAAATTATTTTTTGAAAAATTTACTATAGAATAGGCAATCCCTGGCGTAGTTCAAATTTGCGACAGTAAAAAATTATTTTTGGAAAAATTTACTATAGAAAAGGCAATCCCTGACGCAATTAAAATTTGCAACAGTAAAAAATAATTTTTGAAAAATTTACTGTAGAAAAGGCAATCCCTGGCGCAATTAAAATTTGCGAGAGTAAAAAATTATTTTTTGAAAAATTTACTATAGAAAAGGCAATCCCTGGCGGATTTAAAATTTTCGACAGTAAAAAATTATTTTTTGAAAAATTTACTATAGAAAAGCCAATCCCTGGCGTATTTAAAATTTGCGACAGTAGAAAAATATTTTTTGAAAAAATTACTAAAGAATAGGCAATCCCTGGCATATTTAAAATTTGCGACAGTAAAAAATTAATTTGTGAAAAATTTACTATAGAAAAGGCAATCCCTGGCGCAATTAAAACTTGCGACAGTAAAAAATTATTTTTTGAAAAATGTACTATAGAAAAGGCAATCCCTGGCGTAATTAAAATTTGCGACAGTAAAAAATTATTGTTTGAAAAATTTACTGTAGAAAAGGCAATCCCTGGCCCAATTAAAATTTGCGACAGTAGAAAATTATTTTTTGAATAATTTACTATAGAAAAGAAAATCGCTGGCTTAATTAAAATTTGCGACAGTAAAAAATTATTTTTTGAAATATTTACTATAGAAAAGGCAGTCCCTGGCGTAATTAAAATTTGCGACAGTAAAAAATTAATTTTTGAATAATTTACTAAAGAATAGGCAATCCCTGGCGTTTTTAAAATTTGCGACAGTAAAAAATTATTATTTGAAAAATTTACTGTAGAAAAGGCAATCCCTGGCATATTTAAAATTTGCGACAGTAAAAAATTAATTTGTGAAAAATTTACTATAGAAAAGGCAATCCCTGGCGCAATTAAAACTTGCGACAGTAAAAAATTATTTTTTGAAAAATGTACTATAGAAAAGGCAATCCCTGGCGTAATTAAAATTTGCGACAGTAAAAAATTAATTTTTGAAAAATTTACTATAGAAGAGGCAATCCCTGGCGTATTTAAAATATGCGACAGTAGAAAATGAAATTTTGAAAAATTTACTATAGAAAAGGCAATCCCTGGCGCAATTAAAATTTGCGACAGTAGAAAATTATTTTTTGAAAAATTTACTATAGAAAAGGCAATCCCTGGCGTAGTTAAAATTTGCGACAGTAAAAAATTATTTTTGGAAAAATTTACTATAGAAAAGGCAATCCCTGACGCAATTAAAATTTGCAACAGTAAAAAATAATTTTTTGAAAAATTTACTGTAGAAAAGGCAATCCCTGGCGCAATTAAAATTTGCGAGAGTAAAAAATTATTTTTTGAAAAATTTACTATAGAAAAGGCAATCCCTGGCGGATTTAAAATTTTCGACAGTAAAAAATTATTTTTTGAAAAATTTACTATAGAAAAGCCAATCCCTGGCGTATTTAAAATTTGCGACAGTAGAAAAATATTTTTTGAAAAAATTACTAAAGAATAGGCAATCCCTGGCATATTTAAAATTTGCGACAGTAAAAAATTAATTTGTGAAAAATTTACTATAGAAAAGGCAATCCCTGGCGCAATTAAAACTTGCGACAGTAAAAAATTATTTTTTGAAAAATGTACTATAGAAAAGGCAATCCCTGGCGTAATTAAAATTTGCGACAGTAAAAAATTTATTTTTGAAAAATTTACTATAGAAGAGGCAATCCCTGGCGTATTTAAAATTTGCGACAGTAGAAAATGAAATTTTGAAAAATTTACTATAGAAAAGGCAATCCCTGGCGCAATTAAAATTTGCGACAGTAGAAAATTATTTTTTGAAAAATTTACTATAGAAAAGGCAATCCCCGGCGTAATTAAAATTTGCGACAGTAAAAAATTATTTTTTGAAAAATTTACTATAGAAAAGGCAATCCCTGGCGTATTTAAAATTTGCGACAGTAGAAAATTATTTTTTGAAAAATTTACTATAGAGAAGGCAATGCCTGGCGCAATTAAAATTTGCGACAGTAAAAAATTATTTTTTGAAAAATTTACTATAGAAAAGGCAATCCCTGGCGCAATTAAAATTTGCGACAGTAAAAAATTATTTTTTGCAAAATTTACTAGAGAAAAGGCAATCCCTGGCGTAATTACAATTTGCGACAGTAAAAAATTAGTTTTTGAAAAATTTACTATAGAAAAGGCAATCCCTGGCGTATTTAAAATTTGCGACAGTAGAAAATTATTTTTTGAAAAATTTACTATAGAGAAGGCAATGCCTGGCGCAATTAAAATTTGCGACAGTAAAAAATTATTTTTTGAAAACTTTACTGTAGAAAAGGCAATCCCTGGCGCAATTAAAATTTGCGAGAGTAAAAAATTATTTTTTGAAAAATTTACTATAGAAAAGGCAATCCCTGGCGCAATTAAAATTTGCGGCAGAAGAAAATTATTTTTTGAAAAATTTTCTGTAGAAAAGGCAATCCCTGGCGCAATTAAAATTTGCGACAGTAGAAAATTATTTTTTGAAAAATTAACTATAGAAAAGGCAATCCATGGCGCAATTAAAATTTGCGACAGTAAAAAATAATTTTTTGAAAAATTTACTGTAGAAAAGGCAATCCCTGGCGCAATTAAAATTTGCGAGAGTAAAAAATTATTTTTTGAAAAATTTACTATAGAAAAGGCAATCCCTGGCGGATTTAAAATTTTCGACAGTAAAAAATTATTTTTTGAAAAATTTACTATAGAAAAGCCAATCCCTGGCGTATTTAAAATTTGCGACAGTAGAAAAATATTTTTTGGAAAAATTACTAAAGAATAGGCAATCCCTGGCATATTTAAAATTTGCGACAGTAAAAAATTAATTTGTGAAAAATTTACTATAGAAAAGGCAATCCCTGGCGCAATTAAAACTTGCGACAGTAAAAAATAATTTTTTGAAAAATTTACTATAGAAAGGCAATCCCAGGCGTATTTAAAATTTGCGACAGTAAAAAATAATTTTTTGAAAAATTTACTGCAGAAAAGGCAATACCTGGCGCAACTAAATTTTGCGACAGTAAAAAAATTATTTTTTGAAAAATTTACTATAGAAAAGGCAATCCCTGGCGGATGTCAAATTTTCGACAGTAAAAAATTATTTTTTGAAAAATTTACTATAGAAAAGGCAATCCCTGGCGTATTTAAAATTTGCGACAGTAAAAAATTATTTTTTGAAAAATTTACTATAGAAAAGGCAATCCCTGGCGCAATTAAAATTTGCGACAGTAAAAAATTATTTTTTGCAAAATTTACAATAGAAAAGGCAATCCTTGGCACAATTAAAATTTGCGACAGTAAAAAATTATTGTTTGAAAAATTTACTATAGAAAAGGCAATCCCTGGCGTAATTAAAATTTGCGACAGTAGAAAATTATTTTTTGAAAAATTTACTGTAGAAAAGGCAATCCCTGGCGCAGTTAAAATTTGCGACAATAGAAAATTATTTTTTGAAAAATTTACTATAGAAAAGGCAATCCCTGGCATAATTAAAATTTGCGACAGTAAAAAATTAATTTTTGAAAAAATTACTATAGAAGAGGCAATCCCTGGCACAATTAAAATTTGCGACAGTAAAAAATTATTTTTTGCAAAATTTACTATAGAAAAGGCAATCCTTGGCGAAATTAAAATTTGCGACAGCAAAAAATTATTTTTTGAAAAATTTACTATAGAAAAGGCAATCCCTGGCGTATTTAAAATTTGCGACAGTAAAAAATTATTTTTTGAAAAATTTACTGTACAAAAGGCAATCCCTGGCGTAATTAAAATTTGCGACAGTAAAAAATTATTTTTTGAAAAATTTACTGTAGAAAAGGCAATCCCTGGCGTAATTAAAATTTGCGACATTAAAAAATTATTTTTGAAAAATTTACAATAGAAGAGGCAATCCCTGGCGTATTTAAAATTTGCGACAGTAGAAAATTAAATTTTGAAAAATTTACTATAGAAAAGGCAATCCCTGGCGTGATTAAAATTTGCGACAGTAGAAAATTATTTTTTGAAAAATTTACTGTAGAAAAGGCAATCCCTGGCGCAATTAAAATTTGCGACAGTAGAAAATTATTTTTTGGAAAAATTTACTATAGAAAAGGCAATCCCTGGCGCAATTAAAATTTGCGACAGTAGAAAATTATTGTTTGAAAAATTTACTGTAGAAAAGGCAATCCCTGGCCCAATTAAAATTTGCGACAGTAGAAAATTATTTTTTGAATAATTTACTATAGAAAAGAAAATCGCTGGCTTAATTAAAATTTGCGACAGTAAAAAATTATTTTTTGAAATATTTACTATAGAAAAGGCAGTCCCTGGCGTAATTAAAATTTGCGACAGTAAAAAATTAATTTTTGAATAATTTACTAAAGAATAGGCAATCCCTGGCGTTTTTAAAATTTGCGACAGTAAAAAATTATTATTTGAAAAATTTACTGTAGAAAAGGCAATCCCTGGCATATTTAAAATTTGCGACAGTAAAAAATTAATTTGTGAAAAATTTACTATAGAAAAGGCAATCCCTGGCGCAATTAAAACTTGCGACAGTAAAAAATTATTTTTTGAAAAATGTACTATAGAAAAGGCAATCCCTGGCGTAATTAAAATTTGCGACAGTAAAAAATTAATTTTTGAAAAATTTACTATAGAAGAGGCAATCCCTGGCGTATTTAAAATATGCGACAGTAGAAAATGAAATTTTGAAAAATTTACTATAGAAAAGGCAATCCCTGGCGCAATTAAAATTTGCGACAGTAGAAAATTATTTTTTGAAAAATTTACTATAGAAAAGGCAATCCCTGGCGTAATTAAAATTTGCGACAGTAAAAAATTATTTTTTGAAAAATTTACTATAGAAAAGGCAATCCCTGACGCAATTAAAATTTGCAACAGTAAAAAATAATTTTTTGAAAAATTTACTGTAGAAAAGGCAATCCCTGGCGCAATTAAAATTTGCGAGAGTAAAAAATTATTTTTTGAAAAATTTACTATAGAAAAGGCAATCCCTGGCGGATTTAAAATTTTCGACAGTAAAAAATTATTTTTTGAAAAATTTACTATAGAAAAGCCAATCCCTGGAGTATTTAAAATTTGCGACAGTAGAAAAATATTTTTTGAAAAAATTACTAAAGAATAGGCAATCCCTGGCATATTTAAAATTTGCGACAGTAAAAAATTAATTTGTGAAAAATTTACTATAGAAAAGGCAATCCCTGGCGCAATTAAAACTTGCGACAGTAAAAAATTATTTTTTGAAAAATGTACTATAGAAAAGGCAATCCCTGGCGTAATTAAAATTTGCGACAGTAAAAAATTTATTTTTGAAAAATTTACTATAGAAGAGGCAATCCCTGGCGTATTTAAAATTTGCGACAGTAGAAAATGAAATTTTGAAAAATTTACTATAGAAAAGGCAATCCCTGGCGCAATTAAAATTTGCGACAGTAGAAAATTATTTTTTGAAAAATTTACTATAGAAAAGGCAATCCCTGGCGTAATTAAAATTTGCGACAGTAAAAAATTATTTTTTGAAAAATTTACTATAGAAAAGGCAATCCCTGGCGTAATTAAAATTTGCGACAGTAAAAAATAATTTTTTGAAAAATTTACTATAGAAAAGGCAATCCCTGACGCAATTAAAATTTGCAACAGTAAAAAATAATTTTTTGAAAAATTTACTGTAGAAAAGGCAATCCCTGGCGCAATTAAAATTTGCGAGAGTAAAAAATTAAATTTTGAAAAATTTACTATAGAAAAGGCAATCCCTGGCGTAATTAAAATTTGCGACAGTAGAAAATTATTTTTTGAAAAATTTACTGTAGAAAAGGCAATCCCTGGCGCAATTAAAATTTGCGACAGTAGAAAATTATTTTTTGGAAAAAATTACTATAGAAAAGGAAATCCTTGGCGCAATTAAAATTTGCGACAGTAGAAAATTATTGTTTGAAAAACTTACTGTAGAAAAGGCAATCCCTGGCCCAATTAAAATTTGCGACAGTAGAAAATTATTTTTTGAATAATTTACTATAGAAAAGAAAATCGCTGGCTTAATTAAAATTTGCGACAGTAAAAAATTATTTCTTGAAATATTTACTATAGAAAAGGCAATCCCTGGCGTAATTAAAATTTGCGACAGTAAAAAATTAATTTTTGAATAATTTACTAAAGAATAGGCAATCCCTGGCGTATTTAAAAGTTGCGGCAGTAAAAAATTATTTTTTGAAAAATTTACTGTAGAAAAGGCAATCCCTGGCATATTTAAAATTTGCGACAGTAAAAAATTAATTTGTGAAAAATTTGCTATAGAAAAGGCAATCCCTGGCGCAATTAAAACTTGCGACAGTAAAAAATTATTTTTTGAAAAATGTACTATAGAAAAGGCAATCCCTGGCGTAATTAAAATTTGCGACAGTAAAAAATTAATTTTTGAAAAATTTACTATAGAAGAGGCAATCCCTGGCGTATTTAAAATTTGCGACAGTAGAAAATGAAATTTTGAAAAATTTACTATAGAAAAGGCAATCCCTGGCGCAATTAAAATTTGCGACAGTAGAAAATTATTTTTTGAAAAATTTACTATAGAAAAGGCAATCCCTGGCGTAATTAAAATTTGCGAGAGTAAAAAATTATTTTTTGAAAAATTTACTATAGAAAAGGCAATCCCTGACGCAATTAAAATTTGCAACAGTAAAAAATAATTTTTTGAAAAATTTACTGTAGAAAAGGCAATCCCTGGCGCAATTAAAATTTGCGAGAGTAAAAAATTATTTTTTGAAAAATTTACTATAGAAAAGGCAATCCCTGGCGGATTTAAAATTTTCGACAGTAAAAAATTATTTTTTGAAAAATTTACTATAGAAAAGCCAATCCCTGGCGTATTTAAAATTTGCGACAGTAGAAAATTATTTTTTGAAAAATTTACTATAGAAAAGGCAATCCCTGGCGTATTTAAAATTTGCGACAGTAAAAAATTATTTTGTGAAAAATTTACTATAGAAAAGGCAATCCCTGGCGTATTTAAAATTTGCGACAGTAAAAAATTATTTTTTGAATAATTTACTATAGAAAAGGCAATCCCTGGCGTATTTAAAATTTGCGACAGTAAAAAATTAATTTGTGAAAAATTTACTATAGAAAAGGCAATCCCTAGCGCAATTAAAACTTGCGACAGTAAAAAATTATTTTTTGAAAAATTTACTGTAGAAAAGGCAATCCCTGGCGTATTTAAAATTTGAGAGAGTAAAAAATTAATTTTTGAAAAATTTACTATAGAAGAGGCAATCCCTGGCGTATTTAAAATTTGCGACAGTAAAAAATTATTTTTTGAAAAATTTACTATAGAAAAGGCAATCCCTGGCGGATTTAAAATTTTCGACAGTAAAAAATTATTTTTTGAATAATTTACTATAGAAAATGCAATCCCTGGCGTAGTTAAAATTTTCGACAGTAAAAAATTATTTTTGGAAAAATTTACTATAGAAAAGGCAATCCCTGGCGCAATTAAAATTTGCGACAGTAAAAAAATATTTTTTGAAAAATTTACTATAGAAAAGGCAATCCCTGGCGTAATTAAAATTTACGACAGTAAAAAATTATTTTTTGAATAATTTACTATAAAAAAGGCAATCCCTGGCGCAATTAAAACTTGCGACAGTAAAAAATTAATTTGTGAAAAATTTACTATAGAAGAGGCAATCCCTGGCATATTTAAAATTTGCGACAGTAAAAAATAATTTTTTGAAAAATTTACTATAGAAAAGGCAATCCCTGGCGCAATTAAAACTTGCGACAGTAAAAAATTATTTTTTGAACAATTTACTATAGAAAAGGCAATCCCTGCCGCAATTAAAATTTGCGACAGTAAAAAATTATTTTTTGCAAAATTTACTATAGAAAAGGCAATCCCTGGCGTAATTAAAATTTGCGACAATAAAAAATTAGTTTTGAAAAATTTACTATAGAAAAGGCAATCCCTGGCGGAATTAAAATTTCGACAGTAGAAAATTATTTTTGCAAAATTTACTATAGAAGAGGCAATCCCTGGCGTAATTAAAATTTGCAACAGTAAGAAATTAGTTTTTGAAAAATTTACTATAGAAAAGCTAATCCCTGCGCAATTAAAATTTTCGACAGTAAAAAATTATTTTTTGTAAAATTTACTATAGAAGAGGCAATCCCTGGCGTATTTAAAATTTGCGACAGTAAAAAATTATTTTTTGAAAAATTTACTGTAGAAAAGGCAATCCCTGGCGCAATTAAAATTTGCGACAGTAGAAAATTATTTTTTGAAAAATTTACTATAGAAAAGGCAATTTCTTTCGTAATTAAAATTTGCGACAGTAAAAAATTAATTTGTGAAAAATTTACTATAGAAAAGGCAATACCTGGCGCAATTAAAACTTGCGACAGTAAAAAATAATTTTTTGAAAAATTTACTATAGAAGAGGCAATCCCTGGCGTATTTAAAATTTGCGACAGTAAAAAATTAATGTTTGAAAAATTTGCTATAGAAAAGGCAATCCATGGCGCAATTAAAATTTGCGACAGTAAAAAATTAATTTTTGAAAAATTTACTATAGCAGAGGCAATCCCTGGCGCAATTAAAATTTGCGACAGTAAAAAATTAATTTTTGATATGAATTACTTTATTTTGGGTTAATTATAGCTTTTTTAAATTTACTATAGAAAAGGCAATCCCCGGCGCAATTAAAATTTGCGACAGTAAAAAACTATTTTTTTGCAAAATTTACTATAGAAAAGGCAATCCCTGGCGTAATTAAAATTTGCGACAGTAAACAAATAATTTGTGAAAAATTTACTATAGAAAAGGCAATCCCTGGCGTAATTAAAATTTGCGACAGTAAAAAATTAGTTTTTGAAAAATTTACTATAGAAAAGGCAATCCCTGGCGTAATTAAAATTTGCGACAGTAAAAAATTATTTTTTGAAAAATTTACTATAGAAAAGGCAATCCCTGGCGAAATTAAAATTTGCGACAGTAAAAAATTATTTTTTGAAAAATTTACTGTAGAAAAGGCAATCCCTGGCGTAATTAAAAATTTGCGACAGTAAAAAATTATTTTTGGAAAATTTACTGTAGAAAAGGCAATCCCTGGCGTAATTAAAATTTGCATAGTAAAAAATTATTTTTTGAAAAATTTTCTATAAAAGAGGCAATCCCTGGCGTATTAAAAATTTGCGACAGTAGAAAATTAAATTGTGAAAAATTTACTATAGAAAAGGCAATCCCTGGCGTAATTAAAATTTGCGACAGTAGAAAATTATTTTTTGAAAAATTTACTGTAGAAATGGCAATCCCTGGCGCAATTAAAATTTGCGACAGTAGAAAATTATTTTTTGAAAAAATTACTATATAAAAGGCAATCCCTGGCGCAATTAAAATTTGCGACAGTAGAAAATTATTGTTTGAAAAATTTACTGTAGAAAAGGAAATCCCTGGCACAATTAAAATTTGCGACAGTAGAAAATTATTTTTTGAAAAAATTACTGTAGGAAAGGTAATCCCTGGCGTATTTAAAATTTGTGACAGTAAAAAATTAATTTTTGAAACATTTACTATAGAAGAGGCAATCCCTGGCGTATTTAAAATTTGTGACAGTAAAAAATTATTTTTCGAATAATTTACTATAGAAAAGGCAATCCCTGGCGTAATTAAAATTTGCGACAGTAAAAAATAATTTTTTGAAATATTTACTGTAGAAATGGCAATCCCTGGCGCAATTAAAATTTGCGACAGTAGAAAATTATTTTTTGAAAAAATTACTATATAAAAGGCAATCCCTGGCGCAATTAAAACTTGCGACAGTAAAAAATTATTTTTTGAAAAATTTACTGTAGAAAAGGCAATCTCTGGCTTATTTAAAATTTGCGAAGGTAAAAAATTAATTTTTGAAAAATTTACTATAGAAGAGGCAATCCCTGGCGTATTTAAAATTTGCGACAGTAAAAAATTATTTTTTGAAAAATTTACTATAACAAAGGCAATCCCTGGCGTATTTAAAATTTGCGACAGTAGAAAATTATTTTTTGAAAAATTTACTGTAGAAAAGGCAATCTCTGGCGTATTTAAAATTTGCGACAGTAAAAAATTAATTTGTGAAAAATTTACTATAGAAAAGACAATCCCTGGCGGATTTAAAATTTTCGACAGTAAAAAATTATTTTTTGAATAATTTACTGTAGAAAAGGCAATCCCTGGCGTAATTAAAATTTTCGACAGTAAAAAATTATTTTTTGAAAAATTTACTATAAAAAAGGCAATCCCTGGCGCAATTAAAATTTGCGACAGTAAAAAATTATTTTCTGAAAAATTAACTATAGAAAAGGCAATCCCTGGCGTAATTAAAATTTGCGAGAGTAAAAAATTATTTTTTGAATAATTTACTATGGAAAAGGCAATCCCTGGCGCAATTAAAACTTGCGACAGTAAAAAATTAATTTGTGAAAAATTTACTATAGAAGAGGCAATCCCTGGCGTATTTAAAATTGCGACAGTAAAAAATTATTTTTGGAAAAATTTACTGTAGAAAAGGCAATCCCTGGCGTATTTAAAATTTGCGACAGTAAAAAAATTAATTTGTGAAAAATTTACTATAGAAAAGACAATCCCTGGCGACTTTAAAATTTTCGACAGTAAAAAATTATTTTTTGAATAATTTACTGTAGAAAAGGCAATCCCTGGCGTAATTAAAATTTTCGACAGTAAAAAATTATTTTTGGAAAAATTTACTACAGAAAAGACAATCCCTGGCGCAATTAAAATTTGCGACAGTAAAAAATTATTTTTTGAAAAATTTACTATCGAAAAGGCAATCCCTGGCGTAATTAAAATTTGCGACAGTAAAAAATTATGTTTTGAATAATTTACTATAGGAAAGGCAATCCCTGGCGCAATTAAAACTTGCGACAGTAAAAAATTAATTTGTGAAAAATTTACTAAAGAAGAGGCAATCCTGGCGTATTTAAAATTTGCGACAGTAAAAAATTATTTTATGAAAAATTTACTATAGAAAAGGCAATCCCTGGCGCGTTTAAAACTTGCGACAGTAAAAAATTATTTTTTGAAC